>JALLAR010000149.1:0-21366 GCA_036939335.1 Conticribra guillardii
ACTGACACTGACACTGACACTGACACTGACACTGACACTGACACTGACACTGACATGAACCATAACTACCAAACAATACACTTCTTGCTCCACCTCCACCCTGATTTCAATTTTCTGTCATGTGAGAGCAAACATGATGGAACACATACCCATACCACTAGTATACTAGTACCATGTAGTACCATAAGATGCACTGTTCTGGTTTTAAATTCTGGGATTAGATTCAATATTCAAACATATAAATTGATTATGACAAATGTGTTTTTGCAATGCATCAGAGTATGCATAATATTAGACGTAGCAGCCAGCAGCTCAAGCTTCTCTTCTAACAACATTTTTAATTCTTTTTTAGTTTTAAAAGTCGGGAGCATAAAAATCATATTTCTCTCTAGAAAACTGATTTTTTAAATACTTTTATTAAAAAAAATGTGTTGCAAACAGTAAGAAGTAAATGGGTTTTTATATTTGAACTTTTTTAGTTTTAAAATGTTTGAAAACAGTTGGTATGTTTTTTTTGTTTTCTCCGCGGACAGAGACACACAGACAGACACACAAACCTTTTACATAAATAACTTTTGTGAGTGAGCTGTTTTTTTAAGGGAGCTCAAACTTCTTCAAAGCTTGGATAGGCAGAACAAGCAAATGTACAATGTACAACACAATAGATGCAGCAGATAAAACTTCTCTTCTAACAACATTTACTAATTCTATTTTAGTTTTTAAAGTCGAGAGCACAAACCTTCTCTATCTATTGCTAGAGAAAACTGTTATTTTTAATTTTTTAAATACTTATATTTGAAAATGAAACCTTGCAAACAGTATAAATCAAATAGGCTTTTAATTTTTTTTTAAGTTGGGAGCACAATTCTTTTCTCTCTAGACAGAGAATGTGTAAAAAAACAGTTGGTGGTGGTGTATGTTTTTTTGTTTTATTGGTGGACAGACACACAGACACACAAACCTTTCACATAACTTTTGTGAGTGAGCTGTTTTTCAAGGGAGCTCAAACTTCTTTGAAGCTTGGATACACACAGTTTGAGGCTGACAATGTGTGATAAATGATAACGGGATTGGGATTGGGATCATGTGGTATAAGTTATCATGGCCGTCATGGTTGTTAAAAATAAAAAGGCTGCCACTATTCTGCAGTGGGAGTGGTTTTCCAATAATAATGATGATATAGAAACACCACCACAGCATTATTATCAGCATTTTTAATAATGTTGTGTGTGGGATTCTGAGATGATGTTTCATTTGTGAGATTGGAACCAAATAAAACTAAAAATTATAATAAAGCAGGCAGATTTGAAATCCAAAATCAATTCAAAGTGTGAAGATAGGGAGGAAGTATGATATCTCCCTAACCCTAACTACTAGATAACTATCCCTAAACCTAAGATACAGAGCTAGCGAGAGGTCAATCGTAAATCAGCCAATGTCCTGTCGCGTGTGTCGCTGGGGATCCAACAACAACAAGCCGCCCTTTCGCCCGACAATGGCATGGTGACACCCCAAAATAAAGGCCAGGCGTTCAATCAATATATAATATTATTATCGTTTAATTCCGAAACCCCAATCGTTTAGACATTGACCAACAAGAGATCACATTGTTATCGCTGGTGCCGTCTCGTCGTCGTCATTCAATTATATATCTCACTGCCGCAGAATCAAAGTTTGAAGGAAGGCTTGGAGAAAGAGCGAGCGAGCGCGTGCAAAGAAGGCCGTCCGTCGTATCGGGATTAAAAGACCAGATTACGACAGTAAGTGATCGATAGATGGGCCAAAGAGAAAAAACGAGAGAACAAATTTGAATAAATAAAGTCGATTCAATTTCCAGCGCTGGCTGCCATCTACAGTAGAGCTTGAGCAGCTAGCTAGCTAGGTAGCCAACTGCCTTGGTACCAACAAGCTAATTTTAAAAATGTGGTATAACAACATTGCCGATGATGGCAATGACGATTGCGACGACGACTACGACGATGACAACGACAATGACTCGCACGAACCTCACGACTCTCTTCCCAACCTGCTGCCAGGTAGTAGCCTAGTACTGCCAAATGATACTGCTACCAACATCATGACGACAAATGTCGGTGATTGCCACGAGGACAATTTGCTGTCTCTCATTTCTTCCTTTCGCGGGAATAATGCTTTTGCTTCCAATTCATTGACTGCCTTGATGGATGATGATGGCCATGATGATGATGATGATGACCATTCCCATGACAGTCAAAGTCAAAGTCACAGCAGCTCCAGCAGCTCGGAAGACAGCGGAATACAAAAAATTGATGAGTTTATAAGACGCAGTTCCATCATTCCTACCAAAGATATAGAGGCTGCTGCTGCCACTGCCACTGCTACTGCCAATACTGCTGCTGCCAATAATACTGCCACATTATCATCTTCTATTCCACCACCAGCAGACTCATTTGATAGTGACTTTAGCAATGCATCCTCTTGCTCTTCTTTTTCTCCTCCCTCAAACAACAACAACAACAACAGCAATGCTCCTCCTCCTGCAGAAGTAGACGCTCCTCCTAAAAAACAACAGCAACAGCAACAGCATACACAAATGCAACACGAACATGAACATCCAAACTCCAATAATATGCCACATGATAACCATCATCACCACGAGGAACAACGATTGTCATTGACTACGGCCAAGGATATATTCAACGCATTTGGGATATTGCCCCGCAGTAGCATCTTTGACAGTTACTATCACAACAACAACAACAACAACAACAATAACAATAATGAATCAGAAGGAGGAGGAGGAGAAGGAAAAGGAGGAGAAAAAGTCAAACAACAGCAACAAAGAACCACGGAAGAAGAAATCATGTTATTATACACTTTATTTTCCAAATTTTGTACTCCCCCTCCATCAATGGAGAGTATTCGATCGATTGTTCTTTTGGAGTGTCAGCGAGTATTGTCTGTACAAACAGGAACAGGGAATGGTGATGGTGATGGTGATGATGATGATGATGAAAAGGATGATATCCACAACACCAACCCAGACAATAATGTAAAAGACACGATACAGTCGCTCTCCCTCAAAGATGACACCAACACCACCACCACCACTTCCAAACGATTCCACCCCAACCCCACCACCACTCACCATCCCCTCCCCAAAGAACCAATGATTCACACCAACCTCCCCTCCGCCCAACCAATCATTACACTCCTTCAATCCTCACCCACCAAATGCTTTACATCCCTTCCTATTCAATTCCAATTGTCATTTTTGAGGATATTAATGAGGTTGTTAATGAGCGAGGAGACGGAGGGGGAGTATGATGAGGAATGCTTGTTTTATGAAAAGAGTCATTTGGAGGAGGAAGGGGCAGCAAAGAGGAAGAATACTACTACTAGTAATAATGGAGGGGAGAATAATAATGGGGGGGAGATTTTGACTTTGTTCGAACGAATGCCATCCACCAGTTCCACCACTAGCAACAGCAAAAGTAACAGCAACAATCACAATCACAACAACAACAACAACAGCAGAAACAACCATAACAGCAGTTCCAACAACAGTAACAACTACAAAGCCAATGCCACCCACCAAGCATGGTCCTACGCCCAATGGAAAAAGAAGAAATCATCCCCCCTCTACTCTGTCGTTCGATTTCGTTCCAATCCACAATGGAGTCGACATCGTCAACTTCCTACTTCGATTCCATCGGATACTCCTCGGCCCACTGCCACACGACGGAAACGATGGGATTACGTAGCGGATCATGTCATGATGGACAATGAGGAGGAGGAGGAATTGTCGAGGGAAGGGGGAGATGTTGTTATGATGATGGAAGACGAAGAAAAGGGGAACGAGAAGAAAGAGAAGAAGAAGGAACGGGAAGATGGTCCGGGGAATTCGGACGTGGTGGAAACATTGATTCGATTGTATGAAGCAATTCTGGACAAGTGCTTGAAATCTGATTCTTCTGGAAGTAATGGGCAATATTTAGTATTGGGACCCGTGGCCCGTCTCATTGGATTAGTTTGCGCCACTGGCGTTTCCGTCAAGGCATTGCGATCTCTTTTGGTACTTATGGAGGGGTCATCGTTCTCTCATTCCAATGTCGAAAAACATGCAATGAGCAGCAATAATAACAATAACGGCGAGCAGCAGCGCACGACATCATCCTCCGTGGTTCACGTAGCGCGCCTTCATGCCCTCCGCGCATTACGTTATGCTGCCGAATATTCCACGCAATCGAATGGCATACTCGATAAAGTTGGCCCTCAATCATTCTTCTCTTTTGGGAATAGTCGATCGGGATTATCTACCGACTTTTCGAACATGCCTTGGCCGTTCAAACATGATTTTGGCATGGCATGTTGGTTCCGCGCCGAAACATTTGGGGTTGGCATTCAGAATTCGGTATTGTTTCGTGCACAGACGCAGGATGGGGCTTGGATTGAAGTTTCGTTTGATTCTTGTAGTACCAGTAATAGTACTAGCAAACACGAATCGAATGCTGCCACGCTCATGGTGACTGCAGGCGATGCGCGGGATCCCAAAGTCTACAAGCCTCCTCGCAAAGTCCGTCTTGTGGGTTGTGTTCTCTCGCCACAGGTATGGTATCATGTTGCAGTGCGGATGACTCGACCAAAGCTCAATCGTTTCGCAATCACATCGTTTGCCAGCAAAGATGAAGTAACCATATTTTTGAATGGCAAGCTAATGCTCAAGGAGAATATGAAAATGCCACACCTTTCAGAACACGAGGGAGGAGGGTTTGGTGGAAGTTTTGGTATTGGCAGCAGCACTCCTAGCCATGTAAGGCGCCCTAGCTTCTTCTCCAAAGCCCCTGTTGAAGAACAAAAGAAAACTCCTTTAGAAGTCTCCTTTCTTTCCGATTTTGATGGACAATCTGGAGCATTGTACGTATTTGACGATAACATATCGGATGAAACTATTCATGCATTGCATCGCGAGACTGCTGGTCCTTTGGAGCGAAGTAACCTTTCGAGTTCGGTATCCTTCACAAATCAGTGGGATGTGACTAGAGGAAAATTGACTCATTTGGCGAAAGCTGTAAATTCGGCCTCGATGCATTCTGATTTGGAAGAAGTCATATTGCCCAATTATCCAGTCCTGATAGGAAACCATTCTCGAAAAGTGAAGGTATTGTTCGATTTGATTGATGAAGATGATATCATGGCGGACCTTATTCCTGTAGAGTTGTCAAAGGCATTTTTTGGTTCCAAATTGTTCATGGTTTTGGATCCGTGTCGCGTCAGTGATGGAGTGGTATTTGATTCTCATTCAGGAGCGCATGCTGTAATGGAAGATCGAGTGTCAAATTGGACGTTTGAAAGTGTCAAGGATACAATTGCAAGTTTGGGTGGGATACAGAGACTAATTCCGCTCTTTGGGATGCTGTCATCAATACCAGTGAACTCTGGTACCTCTGCATTGGCAACTTATATTTCCAACGGGAGCCGTTTGTCAGAGAGCTATATGGTATCATCTCTTTCCAAAGGAATTAAAGGAGATTACGCCAACATGATCCTCCCCAGCCTCCTCTTTACTCTTGCATCTTTTATTCGAGAGCATGAAGTCAACGCCCGTGAACTCTTCCGCTGTGGTGGGATCAATATAATAGAAAAACTCATTCATGATCGAAAGAAACACGAAAAGGAATCTTCATCTGGTGCTTACTACGGAATTGGTAGTTCGCCAACCATTGCCAAATACAATGTCAGTGCCTTGCTTGATTTATGGCAAGCATCGCGTCACAACTTTGGACTAGAAACTATCATCTTCTCGAGATTGCTATTTAATGTTCCCATGCTGCTGGGAGGTTTGGCAACATGTCCCTGTGTGTCGTTGCATGCAATATTATTGCCAGTGTTGTCGGAAATTGCAAGGCTGAATCCAGATAAGGTCCGGGATTGTGTGGAAACCAAAGAGCTTTTTGAATTTGTGAACGAGTATTCAAGTATTAATAGTGAAGAGGTGCGTATCGTGTTGCCTTTTGTATTATTTTATCCTATCTTCTTTCTATTCCAGACTGTGTGCTGAGATAGAGTTATTGATTTTTTATGTTTTTGATCTTTTGCAGATTTCACGAGAAATGGGGAACTGCAGTAATCAAGACCTTTCATTGTTTGATCGGTCTACTTCATCTCATAACCTCACACCATTGTCATCCACGGAACGAGGTTTTATCATAGATCTTACGTTTGGTATCATTGCAATGATGCTTTCCCAACGTTGCCCTACCCAAGATCTGTACCCTTTAATAACATTCATATCCTTCAATCTTGACTTGGAATGGGATGCAACATCTGTGAACACGAAAAACAATTGCGATCTACCAGGCAAACACAGCATCAGATATACGGCATCATTAAAAGCAGTCTCAGTATTTTTCTTTTTGCTACAAAAATCCCCTCCAGTACCACATCTTATCAATGGTCTTCATGAAATTTTCGAAAGTGGGAACACCACAGCCTCTTGGATGCTTTGTTGTATAGTGAACTCGTATGATGACGCCATGCGAGCTTTAGGTATTAAATGTTTGGCTGCCTATCTCCATGCAACTGTATCTAGCTCGGCTTCAACGGTGGATGCTCCTGTCGATTCCCCAGATGCAGCCACGAGCCAGAAAGAAGGTGCAACCTCCAGAATATCGAAATATGTTGGAACAGGTTTTGGTGTAATTACGCAGTCTGCCAGGGAGCTATCTAACCTCATTTCTGGTCGGTTCAATGTCAAGGTCATTTATAAATTGCTGTGGCATCTTTTGAAATGCCACAGGGGGGGACTCGGCGATGCTTCCAATGCAGCATTAATGTATCTGCTTGTAGACGACGGATCCGCTGCATCCTCCTCGTATAAACTGACAGATATTCTGGTATCCAGCAGTGAATTGCTTGGTGGATTTCTGTTGTATGCCGAAGGCTTGGACAGTGGGCTTTCCAAAGGAGCAACCACTCTTGCGCGTCAATGTATTAGGAATACGCATGGTGTCAGCATGGTACTTCGTCTACTTCGTTTTCTGTCCACTGAACAGAAAGAACGCTGGCTATTCGACATTCTAGCCCTCATTCTCGCTAGTCCTAATGGCGTGAACATGTTTCTTACATGCGATGATTGGCAACCATGTTTGTTTCAGTTAGTTGCGGAGGTGGTGGAAGAAATAAATGGGGATAATAATGACACTGAAATTGCAGCAGGTCTACGCCAGACGCAGGGGAATCATACTGATGGTCCTAGTATTGATGGCAATAGATCTCAGATAGATCGTAAACAATCGCCAAAGCCTTCGGAACAAAGTTTAGACACAAAAGCGGCACTTCCGGAACATCCCACCAATGCCTCTGTTGCAGTGGACATTCAGACTTTGTCCAAACCATCTGTAAGGACCAGGTATGATCTTTCACTAAAGTTATATTCTACTCTCCTTGGCCACCGCGTCAGGCAAGGAGATGAAAAGGTAAGTCAGTTCAGTTTTTTTCATTGTGCCGTCATCGTCAATTTTTTCAACGATTTTGTCATTTGAACTCCCAATGTATACAGGCGTTTGAAGCGGTCGAGATGGCAGCATCCCTACAGCGTGTAGATGCAAATGGTTCCGAGGTGTTCAGCATTATTTTGAGCCATTTATTTGCAGACCTCATAGAGAAAGGCACCCTAGCATCTATCGAAAATTACTACGCTGGTGAAGAATCAGTTAATGTACGAAACCGAGCCCTCAAGCAAAGCGCTCGACTAGTGACTCAAGCTATTCTCTCTAACGGCACAGAAGGTTTGGACATGGCATCAGCTGTAAGACAATGGCGATGTCTGAGACACTTGACCGCTGTTGGCGTAGCAGTTGTGACTTCTAATGGGTGAGTCTTTTTACCAAATGGTGTGGGCATTGCACTTCTATGTAAACAAACTAACATTCCGTTTTTATTTCCCACAATAGATTTGGAGTAGCAGAATTGTTCGACTATCGAAATCAAGATGCATCTGCTGTCGATAGCATAACTGGAGGAATGTATGGAATTCGGCTGGATAACCTAGTTTCTGGAATCAATGCATTTGAAGCACTTGCGGGTGCGAAACTCCATGCCAACAATCCTCAACGAAATCAACGGGAACGATACCGTTACGTATGTGTTGTTTTGGCTTCACAGCTTTTGACTTTATTGGATGCATTCATCTTTCCTGATAATTTAGATTCAGCTAAAGCAGCGTCTCAACTTCATGGGTTGGCGTTGGTTCGCAGTACTGAGCCAAGGCTAGGCCAATCACAAGGCCCTCTCCTCGCCTCCCTTGTTCGCCTCTCACTCGTTCTTCTGGCATACTTGGAACCAAGCAGTGTTCGGTTTTTGCAAGCATGTAGTCGCCTCCGCTGTTTCCTCCACTGGACTTTGGAGATCATTCGTGAATCTGTCGCACTAGGAGGTTACTCTGTGGCCTTCCACGAGCTCAACGCGCCATTGGACCGCCTTGTTCTGGCCATAGTTCTTCAATGCCACAGAGCATTGGCAAGGTGTTCCGTAGTACTAGTAGAAATGGAGTCTTCACCATGGGATAAATATTTCAGTGACATGGAAACTCGCCAAAAAAATCATCGCCGTCTCTTTCGAGCCATATTAGAGCTTCGTGAGATAGTGTTAGCAGCCTATCGTGGAAGAAATGAAGTTTTGAGAGCAGCACTCTCACTTCAGGCTCACGAGGCCTTAGGTAAGGTTCAAAAGTGTGAACTTCACATTGCTCTCCAAACTCTGCCTTAATGATTTCTTTTTTGAATACTCTTTTGCCCTTAGCCCAAGGTCTGGAGGACATGAATAATCCTAAGTACGTGCAGAAATCATCAAAAGAGGCCAGTCTTCGTTCGTTTTTAAATAATAAGTGGATTACTGGTTTTCATGACGTTGAGGCTATTGGGGATATTGTGATATCTGAGCAAGTCGCAAACGGACAGACATACCGCAATCGAACAGCCACAACAATAGGCCGACAGGCTATTATTGAGTTGGCCGCAGAGAATTCAGCAATAGTAAAGGAATACTCTGTCTTGCTGGACACACCTTTCAATGCGTTCTGTGAAAACCAGCGGCGATGGGCCGAAACAGACGCCGTCAGAGATCGTGAGTACGAAGGAGATGTTTCGGTGAAGAAACTTGCGAGCAAATACCGCGCTGATATTGTAGAATTCAATAAATTATCAGTGGCTAAATATTCACTAGCCCTCCGGCGAATGATCTGGATAACACATCTCGCAAATGATCCATGGAATCCTTTGAGACACTGGGTATTTCCTACACTGACAGACACACTCTATCGAAGAATTGTGTTTGCTCCCAATTACCACTTCGATGACCATGCTGCTGCAAGTTATGAGCTGACTTTGGGGAAGGAGCGAGACAAAATGCAGCTGGAAGAAAAGTTACGAAAGGAGAAAGAGAGGGAAATGACCGAAGCACTCCTTCGGGTTGGAGACGCTATTGTGCCTTACAATGAATCTGCAATGGAAGACGTTGACGAAGAAGATCTCGGCAAAGTTGACGACGAAGATCTTGGCAAATCGGACAATGAAGGCTTTGTGGGATGGGAAGCAAAAGATGGCTTAGATGACAATGCCGATGAAGATGGGCAAAAGTCAGGAGGCATGGACGACGAAAGTGGAACGCTTGAGAGTAAAAGTGAAATTGGGAGCGATTGGGATCAGCTCGAAACCGCAGATTTTGACGAAAATAATGCATCTGATCCTTTTGCGTGGGCGAAAAAGTTCATGTGGGCAGAAGGAGAATACTTTGTTCACAACTTTGAGTCAGTTGTCATCGTGACTTTGCAAAGTACCATTGAAGGAACATTGCTGTTAACAACTCAAAACATGTACTTCCACCAGACCGGAGACTCAGTTGACGTCTTTACAAAGGAAAGTATAAGAAAGGTCGACAACGAAAGACAGGATCAGAAATGGAAACTAAATCGGTTAACAGATATTCATGGGCGTCGATTTATGCTTAAGGCTCAGGCGGTGGAGTTTTTCTTTGCCGATATGAAAGGCCTCTTTTTGACATTTGGCGGAGGTACCAAAGAAAGGGATGTTTTCTTCTCAAAGTTAACTGCGAGTTGCAAGGTGAGTCCTTTACTTGCAATCATTAATGAATGCACACATACAACCTGCATCTTTTCATGTTCAGTGTCTCACCTCTCCACTGTCTCTTTTTGTCATAGACACCATTATTACGCCCGGTCAAGAGTCTAAATCCTCGAACTGTCTTTAAGAAGACAAAACTCACAGAGCTATGGCGCAAAAGAAAAATTAGCAACTTTCAGTATCTAATGATGCTTAATTTAATGGCAGGGAGGACATTCAATGATATCACACAATATCCAGTCTTCCCATGGGTTCTCACTGATTACACAAGTGAGACCTTGGATTTGACTGATCATAAAATCTACCGAGACTTGTCTAAACCTGTGGGAGCCTTAAATCCCGATAGGTTGGCTCAATTAATAGAACGATTCAATGATCTTGATGGCTTTGTGTCAGAGGAAGAAAAATTCCTTTATGGTAGTCATTACTCTTCACCAGGTGTCATATTACACTACCTTGTCCGTCAAGAACCCTTCACGTCCATGCATATAGCATTGCAGTCTGGCCGTTTTGATTGCCCTGATCGTCTATTCCATGATGTAGCAGGCTGCTGGAGATCTTGCATTACTTCAACATCTGATGTGAAGGAGCTTACTCCAGAATTTTTTACGTGCCCTGAGATGTTAATGAACACAAATAACTTCCCCCTCGGACATACCCAAGCAAAAGAGTCTATAGCAAATGTGAAGCTTCCTCCTTGGGCAAAGGGTTCACCTCATGAGTTCATCCGCATACACCGATTAGCGTTGGAGTCAGAATATGTGTCTAACAATCTTCATCATTGGATTGATTTGATTTTTGGTTACAAACAAAGGGGTCCTGCTGCGGCGGCATGTCACAACGTGTTTCATTATCTTTCATATGAAGGGTCTGTTGATCTCGACAAGATTACGGATGAAATTACTAGGCAGGCAACAGAAAGTCATATTCAAAATTTTGGACAAACCCCAAGTCAGTTGAGTGTCAAAGATCCTCACCCTCCTCGATCCCGCAGTGAAGATGGGGGGCCACTTCTCGGAAAGGTGAGTTACAATTCATGTGTCCTTTTTCTCAGGCCCCAATTTCACGCAGTGTGTAGACTCATATTTTGTTCGTTTGTTTTCCATGAAGGCACTTGAAAATTTGCGTTGCCATACCCCTTCAAAACAGTTTGGTGGCCCCAAAAGTTTGGAGGCAGTTGGATCTATTCTCAGCCTACATGCTTTGGGGGACTATATTTTTGCCATTTATTCAGATCTGACACTTTGCTCTTATAAACTTTATCCTTCCCGGGGCACACTCCCGTTTCAATTTAAAAATGACAAGGCTCGTGGTATGCTGAATAAAAATGCTAGCCGGTTAAGCTCTGCGGTTGGGAATAGGATCAATGTAAATGATGTAGCGGGCTCAAGCACAAGAGCAGACACATCCAGCAAGCATTGCTCAGATTTTGGAAATTCCTCATTTGCGATGACTTTTGGGGGAAATGCAAAAGTAAGCAGCAGTGGTGTCACCAGTACAGACTCATCTTATCTCCTAATGAGCTGTGGTTATTTTGACAATTGCGTCAAAGTTCAATCACTCGATTCTGTTCAACTGCGCAGCAATCAAAATGGAGGACACAAGGGTCCGATTAATTGTCTCCAAGTGGGTGAAGATGGTACAATACTGGTCACTGGAGGGCAAGATGCCACGTGCCGGCTATGGGTATTAGACCATGATTTATTTGCATCAGCTCTCATTGATGGATTTGTTCACTCGTCATTGGGAATTGAAAGAGACTTAATGAGGTGTTGTCATGTGTTGTTGGGTCATGTCACACCAATAACTTGTGTAGCAATTTCAACCAAGTTGGATGTTGTTGTAAGTGGATCTGAAGACGGATCAATTTGCATACATAACATTCGGTCAGGGAAATTTGTCCGATCACTTCACATTGATGCAATATCAAAAGAAGTGTCACATTCATGTGCCATCCATGGATTGTCTGTGAAGAAGATAGCTATTCACGTACATGGGTCTTTTGTAGCACATCTTTCAGATGGAAGTTTGCATCTTATCACTGTGAATGGACAAAGACTCTTCAGTACACACGTGGAGGAGAATCTTTATTCAATGATAATCTGTGCACAAAGTGAAACTTTGATAACTGGTGGTGAGAAAGGTCTAGCAAGAATATGGAAGCTTCATGATCTCAGCTTACAGTGCACAGTTGATGTAGAAAAATATGGGGCAATCACAAGTTTGGCTCTTACGTCATTGGATACGTCCCCAGCAGCTCAATTTTTATGTGTTGGGAGCAGTAATGGCTATTTATCCATTGTTTACAGAAGCGCAGAAAGTAAATAAATCGAGCGTTCTAAATGCAGTTGAATGAATATTTATGACACTCTCATTGTTCAATTATTATTTTTAATTATTTGTAACATATCCTGTTGTCAAAATAAAATTCTCAATTTTCATTACCATTGTTTACATATAACATGATTACCCGTAATAATGTACCAACCAAATACTCTCAATGTAATAAGGTACATGACTTGTGTTTTTATCTTAACGTATTTTCATGTACACTGCTTAACCTCACGGGCGCACTTGTAAATTATTGCACGATGGTGCATTCAACCCTGTTCTAAATGAATCAAAACTCTTTTTGTTGAAAAAAATCTACATGTTCAATCCTGGTGAGGACGTCGCTCATTACGCCCACGATGCCCTACCACATTTCTCGCTCTACCTCTCCGATGTCTATCTAAACTTCCATACGCTAAAAATCCCAACGCGAACACGTACAAAATAAGCATTAGTGACATGTCAGCTTGACAAGTCTCGCCACCATCGTCAAGGAAGAAGTGAGGATTGATATTTCGCACAGAAGGGAAACACCCAACAGAGAGATAGTCGGTGTTGCCATCAGCAGTTGGAGTACAGATAAATCGACGGGAGAGGAATCCCAGTCTGGAAAAACAGTAGTGATCCCATTTTTGAAACCAAACTTGTGTGTTTTGGAGGATAAAAAGGAGTGGGGTGGAAATTAGGGTAGAGAAAGCTGCCCACATAGACGCCACAGGAGCTGAAAAAAACGAGACGCGAGACGGATCAAGAACATGTATGTCTCCCAAAGATACTGCCTCGTCCATGCCATCATTTCTATATGCAACTCTTGTTGGTGCAAAGACACCCCAACATTGAGATGCATCCCCGAAAAAACCACGAACTAATCTACAAGTGATGGACGTCAGCCACAGCGTGAGTAAAACCACGACACTTTCAAGTATACGCCCTCGTATGTCTATCGCACAGAAGCGTTTTAGATCGGTGGCAATTCCTCCACCAATGATGCCTACTGCCATGAAGTTGATGGGTAAAAATGTCAGCATAAAATCGTAAACAAGTGGATCCTGATGGAAGTTGTATCAAGAGAAGATGAGATAGCGAGTGAGTGGGGTAAGTTTAAGATTTGTGCAAAGTCTGTAATGTATTATTCCACGAAAATATTCCACAAAACATTCATCATACAATAAGATACACCCATTACTAATATCGAACTCACCTTCAACACCCCCGGAACAGCCATCACACCCCCGAGACTATACACCACTACACTCCACCAAAACCTCGCCGGCTTATAACAAACGTGCTTATGAACAATATGCCAACTAACATTCTGACATTGCCTCGAACAATAATAACTCCGCAAACACCTCACACACTTCCACCTTGCCCTCCTCCGACACAAGCTGCACGCCCACCTCCGTCGACTCACACCCCTCTTTTTCAATGTCCTCCGTGCCCGACAGTAGAGCGCCACAAGAGGGCTGAGAAATACCGGCACCAATGGACGGAGGTAGCGTCGTCGTACGATGGCCGCACCCAATTGCCACCATGGATGAGGACGACGCAATGCCGCCAAGACATGGGGAGGCATGGCATCGAGCCAATCATCTTCTGGCATGAGATTATTGTCTCCATTATTATTATTATTGTTGTTGTTAAAGAGGGCATTATCGTGACGAGAGGCAGGACGCGATGGAGGAGGGGGGAGAGTATATTCCGCTCCGCAGGTTTCGCAGTGCAATCCATTTTTGGCGGCGGGGTGTCGTGAGCGGCATCGCCATTGTTCGATGCAGAGGTAGTGAACGAAGGCCATGGTGCCGGAGCATTCGCAGGGTGCGAGTAGGGGATTTTCGGCGGTGGGATGGTGGAGTATGAGGGGTGGGAGGGACGATAGTTGCAAGTTGGAGTTGGAGAGTGAGGCATGTTGGGATGAAGATTGAGGCGTGGAGGAAGATTCTGCAGCATCTTGCTGCTGGGAATTATTGATTGCACTACCTTCATCTTCACCACCAGCAGCATCATTTGGGCTGGTAGTAGTAGTGTCAGCACGAGGTTGTTGTCTCCGCGTGGCAACGACAGGGGAAGAAGAATTCGCACCTTCATCTCCCGATGGTGGTGCCGAGGAAGTAGTGGCTGTCTCCAAATCATAATTCACGTCATGGAGTCCCTCTCGACATATGCGGCAAAATACGGGCTGGAAATTGGTGATGTTATTATTGAGATTGTCGTGTATAATTTGATGCGCGCAAGTTGTGTATGAGTGGATAAAAAACAAAATAAAGAAATAAATTGTTTCAATGAGAAATAATAATTCATGAACAGAACAAAAACAATAGCAATATCAAAGCAACAATTGTCACAGACAAAAACATTCTACAATGCCAATCATCCAAAATATCATAATGCATATATGATGTATGATGTATAATATACGCAAATCATATATAACACATCGTATATAACTCACCTCCCCATTCTCAATGGAACCCAGCAGCGCCTCCTCCATGGAACCATCATCCCCATTCATCATATTCACATCCACAATATCCGCAGTCCCATCACCACTCTTGGTATTGTTCAAAGAATCATCGTATAAAGGTAATAACTTCATGGCGAGGGATGTTGGATAGTGGACATTGGTTTCTAAGCATAGAAGTGGTGTTTTTGTGGTGGTGGTGCTGTTGGATCTACTGAGGAGTGTTGTTGTTGTTGTTGTTGTGGTTTGTGAGGTGGAGGATGGTTTTGAATCTTGAATTCCCTCAGTAGTCTCACCAGTGTTGATTTGGTTGCCATTTTTATCATCATGTTGCCCTTTTTCATTCCTTCCTTGCATTGTTGCAGCAGCGGCGGCGGCGGCAGAAATTGCCTCTTCAACCCCATTTGCATTAACCCCCACACCAATCATTTTCTGACCAGCTTGGATTTCACCACTTTCTTCCCCTGCTCCACCAATAACATTCAAAGACTGTAACTTCCCATCATTATTGGTGATACCATCGATATCGCCGTTGTTTCCGCTATTGATGTCCGCCACCCTCCCCAAAGCCACAAACCCCCCAAAACCGCCATGCTGCCCCGGCCACCGTAACCTCAGCCAATACCTCTCATGGGCAATCAATACTTGATCCACCAGGACCACTTCGGCATGACGCACTCTTCGCACGGGCGGCTGTTTGATCGAGTTGGGCGACGAAGGAATGATTTGTGCGGGTGATGATTTTTTAAGTGTCACGCCATTGCCTGCCTTGCTATTGACATTGTCAACAGTGGTATCAACAGTGGTGGCATCATTGAGAGAGGAATTTGAATTTGAAATGGTCGAATCATGGGCTTGCATCAATCGATAATCGCGGCGCGTAGGAATAATATTATTAGCAACAGCACTAGCAACAGAATTAGCAGCAGCATGAGTAGTATTGTGAGTATGATGGATGGCACCATCCTCCCGATTGCTATTGTTGTCGGTGTCATGATTCGAGTCACGATCGGGCACGGGACTGGAGCTTTCGCCCCGTAAAGGAATGACTCCTCGAAGTGGTCGTTGTTGTTGTTGTGCCGTATTATTTGTCACGGCGGTATTATTTGTAGCAGCAGCAGCAGCAGCAGCATTGCCAGCAGAAGCCTCGCCATTATTATCAAGGGCAAACGGCCTCGCGTAAACTTGCACGCCATGCCGCCATGGTTCTTTCGACTTGGTGCCCGGCTGGCAAAGATAGATTGGCATTCTAGGTGTTCTACTTGTTTGATGGATATTGTATTGTATGTACTTGAATTATTATTTATTGCGGGTAGTATGTCGTGGCGTGTCGATCGTTAGTGCGTCGTCGACGATGATGCCGGCGGCGGTGGCGTGGATGAGATGGGGTTGATAGATGTCATTACATTGTACCACGTGAAGAGCGCACAAGATGGAATATTTTGCTGAATCTCGAATCTCGATGAAAGACACGAGCGCATCACCGCAATGTTGTCACGACAACGACACAACAACAACATGAAGATGGATTCATGGTATTATTCTACGAATTATGTACATGCATAAAATAATATTAAATCCTACATTCGTATTAGCGCCTGCCTTGCCAATCAACAATTTGGTGGCCTTCATTCCCATTGATTGGAACCTATTGGAACCTATTGGAACCAAACAAAAGCGAAACATTCCAGCAGATTCCAGCCCACAAACAAACAAATCAATCCACCGCCATTCAATCAATACTCATTCAATCAATAATCATTCAATCTTAGTTGGATTTGTCCCTGTCCCCTTACCCATTTTGGAGGCATGTTTTGGGGACAAGTCCTTTGTCCCAGTCCCAGGGACATTGTTGTCCCCGCTTGTCCCCAATTCCAAGCTCCAATTGAAAAAATGAAAATGAAGCACAATGAAGTAAAGAGAGAGAGCACTCAATATGCTCATTTTCTAGGAACAAAGTAACAATTAGCCGAGCAAAAATGATGACGAGGGCAGAGGACGACTCTGCACCCATGGAAGTGTTATTGTAGTATAGTAGTAGGATTAGGATGTGTGAATGGTGATGGGGAGAGGGAATTGATACTTGCATGGTCAAATTCAAATCCTCTTGGGGGGCTTTGCATGCAACTAACGGTTGGTGTAGTCTATAACAGCTAGCAACAGCTAGCAAAAACCATATGATTGTGGCCTATGCATATTAACAAATGCCACGGCCGGGGTAATATATCCACCAAGGGTTGAGAATATCGTTGTTGTCATGGCAATGGTCTAGAGTTCTTGAATGCCCACTCGCATTGTTGGAGCCTCGTTATGCCATGGCGAGCGGTTTCGGGAATGGCCCGAGGTGAGAGGAATGCATTCTGATCCCATGTTATTTTGCAGTAATTTTTGTCTTGTCGGTCGTGAAATAATTGCTCTCAAAAATCACCCAAAGCTGATATTTTTCAAGGGTTTCATTCTGCATAGGATTTGGTGCAAAATTGGGGTTACTTAGGGTTCTGAAGTCCCATATTCAAATTCTTTCACCAATTTAGTCATTCGATTGATACATCATTTGAGCTGACGTTAATTGAATTGCTACTTAGATTGGAAGCTGGGGATTAACAGGATTACGGCTATTTGGTCCTTTTAGTTTTAGGATTGTTGAGTGTGATTTATTTTTAGGATGTGTGTACGTAAATAGTATCTACAACATATGCTCATTAGTTAAGTACTAATATTATTTACGTACGTACATCGTAGTTTTTCTATTTTTCACGCAAGACTTTCACTTAGTATTTAGTGTGTGGTGTCTAAATCACAGAAGCACGTGAAGGTAATTAAGACTGTCTATCTGTAAACGCACCAGATTGAAGACAGACGGTGGTATTTGCTCTTCGATTCTGCTACGTTTACAGGTAGACAGTCTTGTATAATTTTGTACATGCGACATATGTACATGGAGGAAGACTGTCTACCTGTAAATGTAGTCGAAAAACAAATACTACTGTCTTTTCTTCGATCTGGTGGTGCGTTTACGGATAGACATTCTTAATTATTGTACCTATTTTGTACCTCTAGGTATGATACTACAAAAAGCTACAAAACTCTGACAAAAATGTCATTTTTATTCCCACGCAAAATGACCTGGCTTTGACCGACTCACAGCACATGTTATGGTCCCATTTACAAAAATCGCACACAATTTTTCAAGGGCTACAAATCCTTGGTAACAAGTTCCTACTTCTACATTTGCATAACCGTTTGAAAGTTATTTTTGGTCAACACAAATCACGCAAGGGTGTGGGCTACACAGCCCACTTAGACTTAGCCATAATCCTGTTAAACCACACTTGTTAAATTGAAGAAGAGTATTAGGGAGTTTTTGATCAATTCAGATGAAGTGTTCAAAGGTTGCATTGGTGTAATTGATGGATTTGCTGTCTGAATTACGAGTCCTGTTGGCGTTGATGATCCCAGTAACTATTTTAAAAAGAAATTTTATGCTGTCAATGTACAAGCCATTTGTTATAGAACGAAGAGATTGCCCTGATTATTGGTGATAACATAAGGGAACTTTCTTTACATAAGGTCTAAAACAATTTGGACATATTACATACGTTAAAAAATTGATTACATATTGGGTAAATCCCTTATGTAATCAAACAATTGAATGCTGACTGGATACTGACTCATTATTTATTATGATGTATCTGAGTTGTTTGAGATAATAGTTGCTTGAGCACATCCACACATGTTGTGGTGCTTTGATATCTTCATTCTTCATGATGCAGTCATCATCCTTAATGTACACCTCCTGCACATGTACAAACACTTCACCATAAATTATTGCATCTTGATGTAGTGGTTTGGAAGAAATCCCACACAACATTGGTCAGATCTGTTTGAAACAGAATATATTGCAATTGCATCCTTCTGTTTGTTAAAAATCCAAACACTTTGGAGCCTGATTTTCATACCCACCCACACAATATTCCCGCATACCCAATGCTTATCACAGGAGCGGCCACGATTGCCACGTGTTCTTATGCCAACAACTTCTACAGTGATACTCCTGTTTGGAGTTTCCATGCTCAGGCTCAGAAGATTTTAGATGTACATGTAGCAGCCAATGATGCAGGGGGGCCATCAATGATGCATTTATGATTATTATTCTTACTGCGGGGGTTGTCTAGATGTGGGCAGAAAAGGTGTATTGTATTGTACAATACTACACTGGTGGTGAGGAATAATGCTTTTGAAGTCAAGTTAGCTCTTGCTCTTGGTTTTGAGAAGGCGTGTCAGAAAACGGTCCGTCTGTTGTTAGCATGCACACATCACAATAGTTTTTAATTACATAAGGAATTTTCTTTGCATATGGTCTAAAAAATATCAGAAAATTTACAAAAGGTCTAACAAGTTTGATTACATAACCCTCATGTTATTGCCAATAATCAGGGTACTTTGGATTAGCACATGGCATCATGTAGCATCACATGACTCATGACTTTGCATCATAGCCAGCAACGAAGCCTAACTTGTTTTGTTCCAGAACCAGTAATACACCAGTTAGTTCCCTTCAAATTTGCAATTAAATAATATAGCATGAATACGAATCTTGCAACGCTATGATTTACACATTAACTACAAATATATACTACACAAAATGGGTCTCATGCATGACATCAGCAGCTTTCTGGCTATGTCCGATTCAATTGAATTGTGACAAAGGACAAAGGGAACAAAAAATAACACACTCCAGTCCAAGTTGCAATGACCCATCACAAAAACATATGCAAGGTTTTACACATATATGTTGCAACCCTCTAGTGGCGGAGAGGTATAGTCATCGCCTTGCGAAGACGTGGTCTTGAGTTCGAACCCCCTTACAGGGTAGTAGCACTCAAGATGTCACCTCGTCTTTTGCGGCATCTTGCGTGCGTTCATGGGAACGGCGCAGACGCAGGGGTAGTTACCCTGTGCAACTCATACTTTACCTCAGCCCCACGCTCGAGGCATAATATATGGTCCCTGCGTATGACGTATACCTTGTGTGAAGTTAGCAGCACGTGAACACCTGACAATTTTCCATATTGTCCAGGTACCACACAAGCTCTATTCCCCCGTGTCATTGCTATGCCTATGCACGCTGGGCACACGAAAGTGTGTAAAATTATTATCCACCCGCTACATTCATCAGGCCTACCGCGATGTCTCTAACAAGATGGAGCATGGGTGCCCGAGAGGCTAGGTCTCCTTCAGGAGGAGGTCCGGTACGGAATCCTCTATGAACCCTCTCGCTTACACCAGCCCCCATCACCAGTTCGGACCATCCCAGGAGGGGCTGGGGATGGCTGGGTGGTACGGCGAGAGTGCGGATCATGGAGTTGATTCAGGGTTCCTGACGTTCGGACCTAGGTGACTGTAGCACTGCCCTCTCATCTGCGGTAGATCGAAAATGGGAAAGAGCAGAGCCACCGGTGCCCAAGACACACACACACACACATGTTGCACTAATTCCTCAATCTCAATAAATTGGTTTCATTTGCCAGACCAATACAAAAAAACTTGTCTCGACGTGATAAATATGCTTGATTTTGGTACTATTTGCGTAGAAAGCACTGTAGAGCTTTCGTGATTTTTAATGAGGAACCTACCTATGAAATACATAAACCAGATGTAGCAGCAGTTCTACATTGGACGCAGATCGGAATTGTGTGTCAGTTTTTTCCTCTTCATGGATAGATTCCTTATTAAAATTTGTGAAAGTTTGGTCATTTTACGTAGAATTTTGTACCATATCTACTTGCTAGGAATGAAAAACCTATCATTTTTATTGTTGGGAGGCAAGTTTTTTTGTTCTTTGGTCAGGCTTCCTATGACGGAATTAGTAACCATAATGACCAAAAAAAGATTGCGTGAAAATATCTGGTTCAACATCATAGTCATAGCAAACTGGGGCTCTTGTGAATACATCCACACGATTGCACTACATAGATCATTGATCCGGCCTCTTACAGGGGAACATAGGTATGCAGTACTCTACAATCATAATTTATCTCACCTCCCTCCTTCACCTTCACTCTAACTCTAAGACATTTTACCAAAATGGCCAAAATTGCTTGGTTACCTTGGCAACCCCCCAACTTGTCACAATGGATTTGTCATCTGCTTTATAACTCTTTCCCGATATCTTTGAATAAAATTTCCTCCAGGATTTGCAAGCTAATAGGATCAGAAATGAAATAAATCATCTGGTTTTGCACTGTTTTCAGTTTCGTAGAGCTCCCATGATGTAGCATTTGTGCATTATAACATACTCAATCTTGCTAGATGTCCCACACTCACCACATTTCACAGTCACAGCTTTTGAATACTATGTGTACCTGTAAAATCATTATTGACGAAAGATAAATCCCCAAAAGCTAACGGCCGCGTCACACCCCCTGATCTTGAAATCTCCCTTTCTCGTTC
>JALLAR010000150.1:0-21276 GCA_036939335.1 Conticribra guillardii
ACCAACGCCGACAGACGTACTATGTTCGTTTACGGTCGAACAGTCTTAGATACCATACAGCGGAGCTCCTTCAATTCAATTTGATTGCACGCAGGAACCTGGAATTGCACCAATCCAAAAGTTGTCATAATTATTTGAAAACATGGCGTCGCGATGCGTGCGCCCACATCGCCATGAATCTAACATTATTTAACCGAATGAATCTCTCTGGCGCCATTCATTGAAGTCGAAATTCCACACCACGATTCAATTGCGTGGTAATTGCTCTTCGGAGTGTCAAGAAATGGCGAAGGATTCCTGTCGCCGAACATAATTTTCAATTTTCAGTTGACGACTCCTCATCGAGCACGAGTTAAAGGTGTGATTGTTGGGATGGTCGCATCGGTGGGCGTTATTTCGAAGGCTTTGCCATCGATCGTGTTTGATCAACGCAATCATCGCAGCAAAGATTTACTTTCATCGCATCGGCTCTCACAATTATGTTCATTACACCTAACTTACGCCCTTCTTCTCGCGTTTGATTGTTTCGCGAAATCCAGTTTCATTATTTGAAGAAAGTTTTTGGCTGTATCAATCTATGATATATAAACCCGCTTTTTTAGGACCTTTTTATTACCGAAGCACCATGACATCCATACCTCACGCCCCGATTCAAGTTCCGTTTGTGGCATCGAATCCCGACATGACCAAGTTGTTTTCTTTAGACAATTCCATTGCCGACGCGCCTGTTGTCTCGGACGAAGAAAAATCCGAGTACGAAAAAGAATCTGTTGACTCTCTCTCCACCTTTCCTCTATGCCCAATTTCCGGAAAGCGTCAGCTCCAGTGGGAGTTCAAAGGGTTAACGATTTGGTTGGAGCTTGAAGAGTTTGACAACGATATCACCAAGGCAATTTCCGATTTATCTACAAGACACAATTCGCCATTCATCCCGAAGTCTCACACAACTGCAATCTATGGAATGAACCATCTCACAGTGGAAGAAGCCAAGGCCAAGCTTCAAGCTTTCCGCGAAAGAGTACCCCAATGGCCCACTTTCAGCCGTCCCACGGGCGTAACACAAGATATTGCCCAAGTGGGAAAGCCAGGTCAAGTCTGCAGTGTTGCATGGAGCGAGCTGACCCTCGCAACCAACCAATCACACGAGGATGCACTTGATGCTCTGTACGAATTGTTTTTTGGCGAAAATTACACTCGTGACAGGCCTTGGAAACCTCACAATAGTATCGCGTATGACAATCCTGAGGACAATACTTTGAGTTTGCTAGACACAGTATTGTATGTCTCGCAAAACCCAACACTCCTGCACAAAGAAAGGAGAGTCGAAGCTATTTCTCTGTGGGATACTAATGGTAAAATGCATGAATGGACATGTTTGGATAGAGTTCGCTTTTGGTGATAATATGCAATGCTTGGGGATATAACTGGGAATAGAAGCATCGCCATTGGCGAACTGTATCAACATTAGGGGCTAACATTTGTAATACTAATTTTATGAGACATTCAAAAACTGATGAACTTATTCCACTTTGTCCCCAGCGCATTACGACTCATTAGACTCTCAGCCTCTTCAAGGATATTTGTTGTTTCTTCTTTGATGAATCTACTAACTGCCAGCCGAAAATTACTGTCAGATATCCAATGGACTGAATGGATCATTGAAGGATTGAAACCTCTGGAAAATTTATATTCCTTCCCTCCAGCCCCTGGTTGAAAAAAACAAGATTAGTTGATCATAGTGAAAAATCCTATCCATAGAGTTTCCATGTATATGGGGAGGAATTAAGTTACTCACCTGGTTCCATTCTCACTAGACCATGCGTGATGCAATATTCAATTGCAGACCAATAACATACTTCAAAATGTAAATTCTTGACAGTCGATCCAGGTAGGCAACCCCAATATCTCCCATAAAACACACCATCTCGGACTACATTTAGTGTGCCAGCAAAAACATCCTTGGCATGCAACTTATCACCACAGTGTACGACTCATTAGACTCTCAGCCTCTTCAAGGATATTTGTTGTTTCTTCTTTGATGAATCTACTAACTGCCAGCCGAAAATTACTGTCAGATATCCAATGGACTGAATGGATCATTGAAGGATTGAAACCTCTGGAAAATTTATATTCCTTCCCTCCAGCCCCTGGTTGAAAAAAACAAGATTAGTTGATCATAGTGAAAAATCCTATCCATAGAGTTTCCATGTATATGGGGAGGAATTAAGTTACTCACCTGGTTCCATTCTCACTAGACCATGCGTGATGCAATATTCAATTGCAGACCAATAACATACTTCAAAATGTAAATTCTTGACAGTCGATCCAGGTAGGCAACCCCAATATCTCCCATAAAACACACCATCTCGGACTACATTTAGTGTGCCAGCAAAAACATCCTTGGCATGCAACTTATCACCACAGTGTTTAGACCGAGCACACATGAAAATCTGCTCCATTCAAATGATAATATTCGAAATGCAAATAATAATCAAGTTAGAAATTTCGAGAGAACACACAAAAGGTCATTTCCATAACTTCGGAAGAAATGCATAAGTCAAAACACACCAAGTTATCAATAAAATCACCGTCAACAAGCCTCTGGAAAAAATCCAATGAAAGATAACGTGTTCTCCAGAATAACTTCTCAGCACTGGAAGAATATATTTCATACATCCTTTCGACAAGACCAGGATATTTCAGTATTTCTCTTCCAACTATATAATCTACACGAACACCTTCTTCTTCGGTGACTTTTCTTCGTTCCCTGCGGATGGTGATCCGTCGTTTGCTCTTGAAACATTTCAAATATTCGTCAAATGATGTGTATGGCTTTTCATCATTCTGATTATTTTTGTTTGACCAATGATATTGCAAAGATACTCGCCTAAGAAAAACATCATTACCATCATGACCACCTTTTGATTCATTCTTTTCAACAAGTCCAGAGAAAAAGGATAAAATGCTTAATCTCAAGCCAGACCAAAAATCTTTCGCCCATCGAATCTTCATTACTTTTGAAGTTGATAATTTTGATCCCGCCACATCTGTTGCCTCTTTGTTTGTAATAAAATTGAAATGAATGCTTGACATACTTTTCTCTCTCGCCATATCTTTCAAGAATGACGCAACACTGCGGCGAATAGAATGTAAAATTAAATCGATTTCATCTTCATTCGCAATTTTGGATATTACTTCTCGCTTCACTAAAATCTTTTCTCCTCCAACTGGTGTGAATGGAACGCCAACTAATAGTTTGGGAAAATAATTTACTCCAAATCGACTCGCAGCATCTGCCCAAACTTGATCGAAAATAAATTCGCCCTTTGAATGGCTCTTCATGTACAATGGAACGTATGCAGCTGTCTCACCATCAATTTTCACCGAGAGATGCTGAGGTGTCCATCCGGTAGAAGTAGATGCACATCCTGATTTTTCGAGACTTTCAAGCCAGTAATGTTCCAGAAACGGGGACGACGACCCATCGACAGCAAGGCAAGAATTCCACATAGAAGCTGGGATTTCAGATATGGAATTGTGAATTGAAAACTCAATTTCACCAATGTCTGTAGATTGCTGAGATGACGAAAGCCTTTGCATATCCAGCTGTATCGAATGAGAGTAGCAGCTCCGAAAAAGCCGAGCATGCCTGTGGAACATTGATCTCTTTGTCACATACAGCGCCGTTACTATCCAGCAATAGTTAGCAGCCCCAATGGCAACTACTAGCCAAGCCGCTTTAATTTTAATAATCATTCTAACGGGGAAATATTTCGTTTTGTCGACGCCGTTGACGAGAAAAATAATGGCGGATTCAGGCGGATTCTACGGTTCATGTTCTGTATCGATTCTACCAAGCGATTCTACCGACACAGGCTTCCGTCCGCGTCTGGTACAATGGTGACATAAAAACGCAGGAGGCAAAATTTCCACATACGTAGGAATCGTTAAAGATGTCATTCCAGGACAACAAACAAGCAATCACGCAAGTCCAAGGGCGTGTATTGTACTAGCAACTTGTTCTGGCATTAGGTTAGATCACTAAAAAATAATAACTACCTAAACCGATTCATGACAAACACTGTAAATCATACAAAATAATGGATGCTTCAAGTAAATAAATATTTTAAGGGACCTTCTTGCAGTCAACTAGATATTCAGGTCGCTTCCAATTCCTTTGGAGAGAAAAGATTTCTCATGTAATAGTATCAACCAACTCTGCAATAATCACTTCAATTCAATCAATGTCGGTCATTCTGTTCATCCCACATGCAACATGATTTTGATCAAATTCATTTGACCTGTCACTATGCCACGCCGAAATGTGGATAAATTTTGAGGTGTATGAGCTACTGGAAATTTCCTGCGACTTAATAAAGTCTTGCAAATCATGAGAGAATATTACCGGTGCTCGTTTCCCATTGTATTTGATGCGGCGTTTTGATAATTCAATGTCTTCAATCTGGACATGCATGTTTTTAACGTCTCGAAGCTCACTGACTAGCTCGTAAATAACGCCTCTATTATATGGAGCAAACATGTGCATTTTGCTCCCACCTTCTCGAAGTAACCTTGATATTGCCTCTGCAAGTGGGGTTATTTGAGAATGCAGATATGCGCAATCGCTCGCAATGATGGTGTCATATCGATCTATCTCTTTCAAGAAAGAATTGTTTTTGTCGTCTGCCAAGAAATCAAACCAATCCAGCTTTTGAATATGAATGTTTTCTCCGAAAATATCACGGTCACAAGATTTAGCGGCTGTACTCATATTCTGGCGAAGCATGTTCAATACATCATCACTAACATCTGTAA
The DNA here is from genome assembly GCA_036939335.1 of Conticribra guillardii. NCBI lineage: Eukaryota > Bacillariophyta > Thalassiosirophyceae > Thalassiosirales > Thalassiosiraceae > Conticribra > Conticribra guillardii. Next base: position 4,816 of record JALLAR010000150.1, read on the forward strand.
GCGTAACATTCACATCATTATTGCCCGAGAGCAAATCATTGTCACAAGAAAAGCGCTTTGCCACAGTACTCATTATTCCACCTAGTCCAACACCGGACCCTAGCTCAATCACTTTCCCACAAAGTTTATCAGGGTTCAAAGCGAAATACAAGCTCATGACGACACTGCTTTCCCAAGTCATGCATCCTGTGCTCACTCCATTTTTTACTCCATCATTGATTTCTTGTAGATCAAATGAAAACAAATCGGCACTCATGCTTTCGTCATCAACTTCATCGTTCAATAGCGACTGAGGCCCAATTAAGCTTATTGTCTTTAGAGCCCTCTCTATATCATACTCCTCCTCCAATAGCATGTTATTGTGTTGCGATGATTTGTTCAATCGATACACTGTATGCGATTTACCATCCTTTGAGATATGCATTTCATCTCCTTCCAACAACAGCGGCGGGGCCGGTGGAGGTGGTGGAATGATTACCTCAGGAGTTGCATCGGAATGGACAGGTCGGCCATGTTCATGACGACATCCTCTCCCACTGTGTGAAGAATAAGTGCCCCCTCTTGGTGATATTGCGATCGAGCTCGCGTTTTGAGCGTTATCGGTTGATTTTATGACTCCACCACCACGGCGCGCGTCCCAAGCCTTTTTTCTACTGTTATGATGAACCCTTGCGGACACCAACTGTCTTGAAATCAAACTCCTCATGCGTCAAATAAGTTATCTATGTCGAGATAATGCTTTGATTAATGTTCAGATAAGATAACTTGTGTCGTTGTACCCTCTGGTTGCACCGTCCCAAAGAATTCGTGCTGCTTCAGATTATTTCAGATGCTTTCGGTGCTTTTCGGTGACACAAAAGATCGTGGGCGAACTTGAGAATTGAGAACCCTGTTTTGCTTGAATTAAGTAAAGGTATGTAGGAACTAATATCAAATACTCAAAGCATTTTGCCCACGAGAGAGAGATCGCAAAAAATCGCACAATCATGCATAAAATAATAATCTTCTCATCCGACCACCGCCCAGCAACTCGAGAGATCGCCCTTGCGTGCGTGCCTCCGCCCTCCACAGAAACACACACACGGACCACACACCTTGTCAAACAAAACCGACCTCCTTCACTGAACTCACACAACAGCGACCGCCCAACGGCACAGCCATCATAATATTATCAGCATCAACAAAGCAAAATAAAAAGAAGGCAACATGAGGAAGAGATTAGCTCAGTACAGAAAGCTAGGCCGGACAACCGAGCACAAATGGGCCATGCTCCGAAACATGGTAACCAGTTTGATCAAACACGAACGAATCGAGACGACGCTGCCAAAAGCCAAAGAATTGCGTCACCTCGCCGACAAAGTCGTCGGCTATGCCAAGAAGGGTGACGTCCACAACAAGCAATTGGCCCTTCGCGTAGTTCGCGAAAAACCCATGGTGACCAAATTATTCGAAGTCCTCGGCCCTCGTTATGAAGACCGTGATGGGGGATACACGCGTGTCATGAAACTCGCCCGCCCAAGACGCGGCGACAACGCCCCCATGGCAGTGATTGAGTACGTTGATCGCCCGGGTGAAATTCGTGCAGCTCGAGTTCCCGCAAAGCGCAAGGAGAAATATTTCAACAATCTGAATGAGGTGTTAGAGAGTGTGGGGATCAAACCCTTGGAGAGCCAAAATGCTTAAGGAAAATAATAATGCGGTAGCAGTTGGAAGGGAGGAAGGGCAATGCTGTTGCCAGCACACAAAACAATATGATCATCTTACTTAACACAAAGCGTGGGTGCGTCTCGGGGGGAATTTTGTGCGTAGATTTAGTTGGATAGAACTTTCTATCCGGAGAGGATGGAGCTATCTAAAAATAGTTCTGTCATAAAACAAAAGATATTAATTAAAATGGGCAACTTCTATCATGTAATTTTAGCTCAAATAATATCATTGTCAGTTGCCATCAATACTCCAGCAGTTATAAATCTACTCCTGCCGGAAGATTCACAAATCCCTTCATTCCAAGGAAATGTATTGCATTTCCAAACCCTGTCCTCAAAACAAACTGTGTCGAATCTTCATCGCACAATGTCCACAATAGCTCACTCGTCGCTCTCTTCACATTCGATTCTGTCCATGTCATGAGACGAATTAGCTTCCATCGTAGTGTCCCCTTTGGAGCATCCAATGGCGCCATATTTTTCGCCTTGACTTTGCCATTAGTTTGTTTCTTGGCTACTTCATCCTTTGCCTTTTCTTCGAATGATTCTTCCGCATCAGGCGGGAATACTTCGTTTTTAATAACTTCCAAGGCTGTTTCATTAGCTTGCGCAATTTTCCCCAGAACGAGCAGTATGGGTACAACAGCAGCGGCATCCTCGGCTCCACGCACTGTCCTCTCAACAACAACCAATGACAATTGATACCTCAAGATATCAATCAAGGGTTTGATACCTCCATTTACGACAAGATACCCGCTATATTCCTTTGGTGCATTTAGAAGCAATGCAACAACGGCAAGTTTGCATTGGTAAACCCTCACATCCGCATTAGGAAACTGGAGCAAATCACAAAGAATAATACCAATTTGTGTCATGGTGTCTTTGGAAGGTGGGGGTTTTGAGGCATTGCCCGCATCCATTGCAAACAAGGCCCTTAGGATTTCCAACGCCATATCCGCACGACGATCAGATTCATTTCCCGGGAAGGGCGGCTCACTCCGGAAAGACCATGCAAGCGTAGCGACAAGGACTTCCAACAAGCCATTTTTAGTTTCTGCACTCCCATTATTTCCCTCCGCGATTTCCGACGATCTCTCAAGAGTCAACGTTTCGATTGCCTTGTCCATCAACACAACAGAGGCAGGAACAGCCGAGACCAAATGATGAACATTTCTGAGAACAGAAAATAACCTCGCAATTGGCTGGTCGCCCCTGAGTAACACATTCATCAAGAAAACACATCCATCCAGTGAATTGATGAATGATTTACGTGCCTGAACAGTCAATGCATCATTGCCATATGTGGCACGGAACAAACAAATGGATGCAAATCGAGGGACATCTGGAGACTCGAGTGATGGCATTTTCATAATCAAAAGGTTGCAGTAGAGGAGTAGCATACCCTTGCATTTCAATCTTGCTGTGGGATATTTTGAAAAATCGGATTCTGCATTGCATAATGATTCAAAGGATGATGATTGTAGAAGGACTTGGCCATGCCATCTCAGAAAGAGGCCAGCAGCACGTAACAATTCAGCAAGTAGATTCAAATCCATAACCGATACGTCTGGTGTGCAATTCTCAGAAATAAAATTGGAAGCCTTGCAAGATGCTGCATCCGCCTCTTCATCAGTCTCCCAGACAGCCCTATCCTCATCACAAACAAACGAAGGAACAGCTACCTGCAAAATCAACGCATGCAATTTATTGGCAGATTGCTTTATCACTGATGAGTCGTTAATTGTGGGATCTTCCTCGCCATTCTTTTGCTCATTTGCAGAGATGCCACCACTCAATAGATCCTCCTCCAATTCGTCATTCCATTGTTTTACATTTGTGCAAATAATTCTCCAATTATTCGACCTTGACGATTTTGATTCTTGAAGAGATGACGACGACGATGATGATGATGCCGTCGATGGCAATGGAGGTGCTGGTTGCGATGAAATTCCTTCTTTGTCGGTTGATGGATTGATGTTCAGTGCGGTTAGCAGTCGCTCGGCGATCTGATTGGCCATGGTACTATTGCAGTAGATAGTGTCGTCGGAATTAATGAAGGTCGGTGCAGCTAAAGATTTTTCAAAAAATGTGAAGCGATCCATTCAGTTTTAACTTTTGACTCGTGACAGGCGACAGGCGACAGGCGACAGAAGGAGCGAAGGATGGGCCGAGATGGGCCGGCGAGAGGCGAGATGCGAAAAAAAAAGTTGTTTCATCAAAAAATAATGAAATCATATCGCATAACCAATGCTTCCGCGCCGCCACCAAAGACCGCCCGACATGCCCAATATTGAACAATGGGACGCAAAGGAATCAGCCAATCAAATCACAGTGCGAATATCAAGCAGCTAGGTCGCTATACCCACGTATCATCCGCACAGAACCAAAGTCATCCCGATGACGACGACAGCCACCACGAGGATGCCGACACTGAAAATCAAGTCATGCCACGTACAAATTCGGATGTGTACTACGTAGATGACGACGCCGACGAACAACACGATAGTGACGACAACAACAGCAACGACAGTATTGTCGATGACGAAGATAGCTTAGAAGACGCCTACGAAGTGTACTCTGTTCATGCGGCTCACAAATCTTCCATTCGCACCGGAGCATGGATTGCATTGGTAATTCTGGTGGTGGTGCCCAGTGCATTATTGGGCTTGTTCTATTTTTCGCGGGGGTCGTCTGCGCTTGACGAAGAAAGTGATACTGATGGTGCTACAGTTTTTCCATCGAAAGAATTGTTGGGAGATGGTTTGGGAAGGAGTAGTGCGAATGATACAAACAATGGAAGTTACGCCATTAATCATGATGATTATGATAGATTCCCGCCTTATGATGTTCATGCGGATTTTCGCAATGATTTAGGCAATGTGCCTCCCTATTGGGAACAATTAGAACACGAGGTGGACAATGGTGTTTACGAAAGCAATCCTTCCTTTACCAGTTTTTCTTCTTGGGGGCCATGCTATACTTCCACTCAAAAGACTGGCAACTATGCAACAAATAGTATCGAAACCACTGAAATCAACTGGACCAAACAAATTCTCATGGAAAAACCCAACAGGCACAGCAACGATAACATTACTTATCCATTGCTGCAAAAGCCAACTCAAAAACCTACCCCAAAAGCACAATATTATGCCGGAAAAGACGACCTACTCGAAAACCCACACCTCCAAGGCCTCTGCCGTCCTGGCTTTTTAATCATTGGCCAAGGAAAATGTGGCACATCCTCCCTCTATCACTACCTCACAGGCCACCCACGAATCTTGCCAGCATCGGAAAAACAAATTGATTACTTCAAATACAGGACGTCTCTTCCAATGCAATGGTATCTATCTCATTTTCCTCCCGTGGAGACATTTTTGGGACGTGGGGCATTGATGACGGGGGAGAGCAGTCCCAGTTATTTGCCTTATCCAGCGGTTCCAAATTTGATTCATGAACGAATGAGAGTCACTAATGATGAGGATGACAACGACGACGAGGAGGAAGAGAGGGTCGGGAAGGGAAATTTTCCAAAGATTCTTGTCCTGGTTAGGGATCCGATATCACGTGCCAAATCGTCATATGAATACAACTATGTTCAACCAGCGTTGCAATTAATTCAAAATAGAACATCCAATGTTCACGGTTTGTCAAACGCAGTGTTGAATAGAATACCGGAAGGAAAGTCTGAATCATACTATAGAGAAAACCATTTGTTTTCCTTTGAGGAGTTGGTACGAGCTGAACTTTGCGTCCTACGAGATTGTTTACAGCCGGGTGGTTTGGCAGAACGGAAATCAAGAGAAACATACGGACCACCCAATGGTGTGTTTGCTGATGCATTTGAAAAACGAGATTTAAAAGGGAATGCCTCTTTGCCATTAATCAATGCGGATGAATTCTGTTACGGAAATGAGCATCCATCGGCACAATGGACAGACTTGGTTCACCAATACCCTGACAAAATTATAGATGTAGCAAATACTCACTTGTCACGAAGCATTGTCGGGCGAGGAATTTACGCTCTCTTTGTAGATTGGTGGTATGAGCGTTTCGCGTCCAAAGATATTTATATCGTCTGCACCGAAGATTTGCACGATCGTACCAATGATACCATGTCAAACGTGACGTCATTTCTTGGCTTACCGGAATTTGATTTTGCAAATGTAATCGCACTCGGAGAGTACAATGTTGGGTTTCACACTGGATATGATACAGTTACAACGTGGGATGTCATTCAAGAAAAATCAAATGAAAATGATGGAGATGATAATGTTTCAAATGTGGGTTACGAGGTTGATGTGTCAGATGAACTAAGAAATGAGTTGATGGAATTTTATCAACCCTTCAATGAGCGCTTATTCCAGATTGCAGGCATTCATTGTCCTTGGGGCGCTGGAAATGATCCCTGAGAACAATATTTAAAATTTATTAGCCCGCATTTGATATATTATTTAATAAATTTCACAATACATGGCTTTAGAGAGTTTTGCAGCGCACAAGATCAATAATCTCCAATATTTATCTGTTCATAAACCTTTGGCTCAATACCTAAATCCATTACGCAACTAATTTTAGGATTTCAATTTATCTGCCTACGACACAAATTTGACATGTTTCACATACTCAACATCCAACAAGGCAAGTTCTAGACCCTTTTGCACCTTATTTGGGCCACGGAACTCTATCTCCACAACACCAATAGGATCAACACTGACTACACGGATCACACCACCCATAGCAACAATTGCACCTGAAATTCGATTAACCTCTGCCTGAACTGCCTCCATGGTAAGCTCCGTAGGTTTCTCTCCGCCACCATCCGCTTCCTCCGGCTCGACTTGAATAACTTGACCCAATCGATCTCCAAAGTTTTCTTTTAACACACGTTCAATCCCCATTTTCATAGTAACAGTTGATGATGCACAGGATCCACATGCTCCCTCGAGCAAGAGATACACATTTCCAGTTTCGGCATCAACTCTGGGTACGGAAACATTGCCTCCATCACTAATCAGATAAGGTCTCACTTCATCCAAAACTTTGTCAACACCTTCGATTGTAAGTTCCAGTGGTGCCCTATCAGCAGTGACAGACTCGGTAGCCGGAGAAGAGGTGGTCTGAAAGGGAGAAATAACATCCGCAGTACCAGTATTGTCAACAAAGAGAGGCGGAGACGGAGGGGTAGGCAACCCACGTGCTCCCATCATCATAGATCGAGATTCAGCCATCATTTGAATGTAATCATCCATGTCATCGTCGTCCATGTCTTCATCATCTTCATCAAATTCATAGTCAGAAGATACAACCGTGACAGTTTCTGAGCTCACAATGGCATCTGCATTGTCATCGTTCGCATCAGCATCTTCAACACTTCCCGCCGATTCTGCAGGTGGAACTGCACCCCAACCAACACCCCCTCCCACTCCACCAACCTCCTGTACCTTTCCTTTCCAACCATTTGCAAAATCCTCCATGGTTGCCTTTTGCGGATACGAAAATGAAAGAGCACGAACATGTGCCACAGATTCGGGTCCCTTCTCATTAAGAAAGTGGGAAATATCATGGGCAAGATCGCGAGTAAAGCTAATGTGTTGCACGTGTTCCCATCCTTCTCCCGACCCGCGTTTGTAATTCGAATTCAAAATTGCATACACTGCGGCAACTTTGTGACCCTTCAATCCTGCAGTCATGGCTTTGGTGGGTAGCACCATTTTACCATTCAAACTGGGTGCTTTACTAATTTCATTCACCGATTCCGCTGCCGATGCACCATCATTGTTGAGCGTTGAGTACGATTTACCAATGTATCGTTGCTCACTGTTTGACAAAAATGGATTTGCCCTTGATGGAAACGTCGTCGCGGACGTTGATGGTGAAATGATGGGCAGCGGCGATGCAGGCGGACAAACAAAGGCAGATGCCATGGATTGCGAGAGGAGGATTGTTGCGGCTAATATTCCCGCCATTGTTACTTGTATTTCTTGTTGACTTTGGTTTGTTGCTGAAGCTGAATGATGATGATGTCATGGACGTCGTTATATATCTTTGGACTTCTTTGTGGTCCATCATGGTCGCCCGTCGCCCGCCTCAATCAACTCTCTTCTCAACAACATCAACATGACAGACGAAAGAAATAATATCTTCAGCACTCCCTCCTTTTCAGAATGTTTAGCTTACTTTTTAGTTGGATCAATATCATACGTAGGAATAAATTCAAAAGATAATTACGTCACACTCCAAAACTCACAGAAGCCCTACTAAAATAAAACTTGACGACGGACAGGATGGACGGTGTCATGATGTTGTGTCGTGCGTTTTTGCCAGCACAGCAAGTCTGGAAAAATCCAGATAAGAAAAACTACGTCGCCGTTTTTTCCTTCACTCTTGTTCTTTGGAGATCTTTGGAAGAGAGTCAAGAAGACGGTGCGGATTTTTTTACGCTGACGATTAAGGGTAATCAAAATATTTTATTTAATTTTTGTTTTATTTCATACAAATTAAAAAATGTGAAATATGCCGGGAGTAAAAAAAGGTAAAATCTGGTAAAAATTGTATCATCTGTGATTTGTGATAATACCTGCAGTGTTTCCTCTCCAATATTGTAATTGAAATTGCCAATGATCAGATTCATAAATCAAACCAAACTGCCAGCATGTAGTAGCATGTTTAATGATCAACCGAACAGGGCATTATTTTAAAACAATCAATTCCAAAGAATCACAAATAAGAAACACAAAGAAATCAATCACAAGTGTTACCTATTTTCTAGAGAGTACAATACAAGTTTTGATATTATCTTTTCTCAGTGTGAGCATTGCATTAAAAATGACACTTCTTACAATACATCCATGTTATTTTTGTTTAGGAAAGTCCTAGCTTTCTCAGATAGGGCTGGATTGTTAGACTACATAATAATATTATTATGAATGGAGTCAACATCGCTGGTTTGGATGCATTTCTTTTAACATACCACGTGTAGGCCTTATTTTTGTTACTGACGTTTTTAGTGGTTAGTGTATATTTACGTATGAATAACTATGAATATATTTTATTCTATATTTAGGCTAACCTTTCTGACAATGCTGACTGCTGACAGCATGCATCCCTCCCATCCAGTCCGGCTCTGACTCTGTGGTTTGGTGACGGGAACGACGATGTGTTCCTTCAACTGAGCGTTCGGACCGCTTGTTTGTTGCGTCTTGCCCATGCTAAAAGTAAGTGTGAGTCAATGAATCAGAACATTTTAACAGCTGCCTTCGAGACAAACAATCTTAAGTGTACACAGAGCGAGGTGCGCTGACGAGTTGTCTTTGCCACGGTTAATTCAGCGGCATTGTTGTTCTGGATCAATTACAACTGAGTTCATTATTATTTATCCGGATCTATTTGAAAATTGAAGACTTTATTCTGCAGCGCAAGCCCACGCAACAATACTTTGGAAACTATCAATCGAAGGCTCTTTGATACGTTGAGGATATTTTCAGCGCTAATCTTCACAGGTACGCTGAATTTGAATGTGCCGCGGTGATCTGAAAGTCTCACATGCTAATTTTGGGAAATCACTGGAACAAATCACTCCTTAGTGGGGCATCTTTCTGGGGCTCATGCAGATTAGACTATACCGATTTTAAAACGAAACAATGAGGCCGCGTCCGTCCAATCTTAACATCGTTGCAACCGTGGATAGTAAATCTGTCCTACTGTTTGAGGGACGGCGACCTTATTACTGGAAGGGTTCATTCTTGGGAACCGCATATTTAACTATTGCTTTCGCATGGATGTTGTTCTTCTGTCGTCCATTTTTATATGAAGCCTCTTTCGTCGACGTCTCACCAGATTCCTCTCGATCATTTGTTCTACTCTGATATCACAGACATTAACAATCCATCATAGAATTATTTACTACATACAGTTACCATGATGAATACTGAAACAACACGCAAACGCGGTAAATACGTTATGGCGGCGTCCATCCTCGCCGCTATTGCCTCCGTCTCCCCCACGCACGCCTTTGCACCACGACAATGTTCGTCCCGCCTCATACGCACACCTTCACAGAACTTGTTACAGATGACAGCTACACTTAAAAAGGAAAGTGGTGCAGCGAACTCTTCATCCGACAATGAAATCAAGAGAGATTTGGGACCTCAGCCAGTGGTTGTTTCTGCGGAAGCAGAGGCGCTCAGCCACTCTGCGACCACTGTGAAACTTACACCTAGTTTTAATCTGTTTCAAATGCTAGCCGAAGATGAAGGCGGTACCGAACCGCAAACAGTCCCCGGTAATGCCATGCGCGATGGAACAAGTTTGAAGGTTGGAGTTCCTGATACATTGGGCGAATTTAAGCTAGCAGATTACAAAGGATTGGGGGGATCGAATAAGATTGAGGACCTGCCAGATCCTTTCAAAATGGTAGAAAAGGAGCTTCAACCATTCGCAGATTCAATTAAGGAATTGGTATCTACGGATCAACCCGTTCTTTCCATGGCAGCAAAGCACTTCTTTGAGAAAAGGCACGGAAAAAGGTTTAGGCCTACAATTGTTCAATTAATGGCGAAAGCTGTTGCTGCTTGTCCACCGGAACCGAAGCAGGGAGAGGGGTGGGAATGGAGCGGAGCATCTCAGATTGATTTAGAAGGAAATGTTGTTACAACGACAAATCATCAAGGTTCGGAAGTATGGAGAAAGCAAGCTCAACTCGGTCAGATTGTAGAAATGATTCATGTCGCATCACTTATCCATGATGACGTTCTCGACGAAGCTGACACTCGTCGAGGAGGTGAAGCAGTGCACAAGCTGTACTCCAATAAAGTCGCTGTGCTAGCCGGGGACTATCTTCTTGCCCGAGCATCTGTTCTCCTTGCACGTCTTGAAAACACATCGGTTGTTCAGATCATGGCAACCGCGCTCGAGAGTCTCGTGGCCGGTGAAATCATGCAATTGAAGTCTTCTCCTGAAGAACTTCTCCAAATGGAGTCCTACTTAAGAAAATCGTACTACAAGACCGCATCTCTTATTTGCTACGCTTGCAGATCTACAGCTTTGTTAGGAGGTCATGCCTATGGGTCTACGGTGGCAACTGCATGTGAGGAATTCGGGTTTCACATGGGACTTGCATTTCAAATCCAAGATGATATTCTCGATTTCACGGCGGCAGCGGATATTTTGGGGAAACCAGCTTTGGCAGATATGAGCTTGGGGCTGAGTACTGCGCCTATTTTGTACGCAGCACAAGAATTTGACCATCTCATACCTCTGGTCAAGAGAAGGTTCAAGAATAAGGGGGATAAGCAAACTGCTTTGGAGGCGCTCTACAAAAGTAAGACTGCAATGGATAAGGCAAAGCGGCTGGCCGAGTTCCACGCACAGGTAAGTTTCTCACTATCAATTACTATGCCTGAAATCAAACGCCCGCATGTTTTTAACTCCAAAATGTTGCGCACTGTCTTTTAACTCTTGCAGCGAGCTGTAGATGCACTCCTTCGTTTGCCTCAATCAGAGGCGCGTGATGCTATGTTAAGGTTGACATATGTTGTTATTACGCGTAAGAAGTAAGCGAGATGTGGCGTTGGCGATACATTGAATTAGCAATTCATACCATGGTGACTTTATGTTGTAATGTAGAATGGTGGTTGGAGTTAGGGCGTTGGCGCAATGAAAGAATTCGTTGCAATTGTGGGATGTTTTCAGTAGGCTACTAGCAACATTTGATGCAGCTGAACTGGAAAGAGTGGATTATTCTTAGGCTGAAAATCTAGCCTAGCAAGTATGAGACTAATAGAATACTTTTACTTATCAGAGGTCCCCTGGGTGTAATATTTTGTTGTCCTCTTTTTTTAAACAACGAATGAAGATGACAACCCGCTAAAATGTTGATGCATAATTCGCAGAAAATGGCCACATGAAGGAAATAAGAAAGGTATCTGCGTAGCCTCCAAGGCTGCTCACGCTCGGAGATAAGAATTAAAACAGAACATTGAAATTTTACACTTAAGTTTAGTCTGCACAATGCGTCTACTTTCCCACAGCGCCACAACGAGTCAGATGGTTCTCTTCTCTCCAAGATTGACAATGGACGAATCCGCCACACCGATCGTTGTATCTATCTCCTCGAGACTGACGGCGTGCCTCATTGCCGCAACATTGCTACACCCAGCACCGATTTGGAAGAATCTACAATGTTTGCTTCGATCTGTACTAAGAAGCTATTCTCCTGATTCGAAGACCTTCTGCAATCCTCAAGAGTGTTGCCACCGAGAAAAGTATTTGTAGCCTACTTATCACAGTTAAAGACGAGACCATTTGTTCTGTGAAAGTTTGCAAACTTGTACGCACGACGTACCCGATAGACAGGAGACATTGGAATACTATCATTCAAGCCGGGCCATCCAGGTTACAAATATGTGACGACTATGAAGGGGGAAACGCTACTCGCAGATTAAAATCACTGTCACTAACACTCAACCCCAGCAATGGGCGGTAAGATGTGGCATGGAGCCCTTCGGGGCAGCCAACTAGTATAGATAAAAAAACCAGACGCAACATGCAACGCAATTTTTACAACGTGTTCAAAATTTCAAGGACTAATATGAACCCACGTTAGCTTTGTTATATTAAAACCATCGAACTTTTGAGTCGAAACACATGAATAACATTGTCGCCATTGGCCGCTGTCCTCGTCGCGGATCTTTCTATTGTGATTCCTTTTTCCTTTGTGCACAGTAAATAAATACGCAATCCCATATGTTTTTTAAATTTGAAAATAAGCAAGCATCAGAACAGTGTAGATTCAAATCAAACCACTGTGACTTCCACCAAACCCGTCTTACAATCTGCAAATCACGCTCAGTCATCCACCCAATTGTATATTTAACAACAATCCACTATGACTTCCGTTGAACCTGACTTCCTATCTCGTATAGATGAATCTGCGAATCGCTTTGCTCAGAAAATCGATCCAAGTCCTAAAGCACAATCCAGGCTCCAAGCTAGTAAAAAAGCTTACTTGAACCAAAATATTCTTCTTCGCATTGTTCCTTCTTCCAAATATAGTATCACAATCAAGTCAGAATCTAGAGTAGATTTTCAGATACCACGCATTCGTCTCACACAGCCTTTCCTCCAAGACGCTGTAAACAGATCATGCTCTTCTACCGCCATACTCCTGCTATCACATCTTCATCACACAGAAAGTAATACTGTCATATTACCGCAAGACATGCAAACGCAATGTCAATCTTCTCCCATAGTGTATGATATTATTGTACGGTCGGCGGGAGTAGTAAAACAAGGAGGGCTGCTTTCACGTAGCGGGAAAAGAGTGGGAATTCCGCCACAGTACAATGGCGACATTTTATTCATAGTTCACGATGTCCCGCAGACGAGCCACAATGGCAGGCATGTTGTAACACAAGACGATGTTCATCGTTGGATTATCAGTGGCGCCATCAGCGACGAAAAAACAATCAAATTACCATCAAGCAAAGTCGATAACTTGCGGGATACTCTCCTCCAACTAGAAAAGGAGCTGAAAAAGTTGCCAACAACGCCGCTGTATAACGAGAACGGTCGAGCTTTGAATGCAACACCACTGAAAGATGCCAGGGAAGAAAAATTCAAATTCCTTCAAGAGGAAAAGGAACAAACTCGAAATCAATTAGAAAAGGCGGAGAAGTCTCTGGAAGAAGCACGCTCACGACACGTTTCAAACTGTCCTTTGATCATTACCCCAAGACCTCGATTAAATCAGCACAATGATAGCGATACGAGCAATTCAACTTCATGGAATATTAAAGTATTGGGAAAGCATAAGGACCATTATACTAATCTTATTGCCACGAAAAAGAACTGGAGCATCAATCCCATGTATGCCGTTGGAGTACTAGACAGGAAGGTAAAATCTCAAACAGATTCAGCGAAAAGCGATACACAAGTTCAACATGTCAAAGTGTCAAATAAAGCAGAGCATTTCGTTGACGTAGGAAGAATATCTATAGAACGAGTGCCAGATGGTTTTGGTATATTGGAGGATTATGACGAATATAATCCATTTTCTGCTCATACGCAGGAAGAAAGTGACAAAGACTACTCGATAGGCCACCATCGATTGTACCATGGCCACTTCTATGAAGGAGATATGTCAGGAAAGGGCACTCTATACACAAACGCAGTCTATTCAGGAGATTTTCTGAAGAACGAACCCTGTGGCCATGGAACGATGGATTACCCTGATGGATTATCAATATCAGGAGACTTTGGATTGGAAGAAGGTGTTGAGTCTCCATTGGGACCTAATCCATATCGTCGTGGTTTGCCTCATGGCAAAGCAAACATTCAATTTTCAGATGGAGCAACTTATGATGGTGAAATGCAGAACGGAAAAATTACCGGCAAAGGCATGTATAGACATAATGCGGAGGAAAAAAGGTGAGTTATGACATATGGTAGTGGAACAATATAGATGAATCAATAGTCCTCATTCATTGGCGCATTTGATTTCTAGCTAACTAACAATTTAATTGATCATTACTTCTATCTCACATGTTCACAACTCGATAAAAATGACAGCAACAATTCCCGCAATGAAATTGAAGGAATCTATTTGAATGGAACACTTCAAAACAATGATGGAATCGAAGGTCAAGGCTTTTCTAATTTACTTCAAAGTTTCATGTTTGGTGGAGAACGATTGTGGAAGAACTAAATAACTAGTTTCTGGTATGAAGCATGACTGATCTTGATTAACAATTTCTAACTAACTATCCAAGGACTTTAGTTTTAGAGTATGTTTCGAACTTGAAATTGTATTTCATTAGAAATTGGGTGACAGAGTGAACAAGTAAATCATTGTTGTGTGCACCATTGTGCATTAGAATCATAGATATGATGCAGCAGAAGTCAACGCTGTTATCATACCTCAACATAGAAATTCTCTGCAAAGTGACAAACAATATGGTATCAATGCATTAGTGTGTGATTACATCAAATACTATAAATAGCAAAAACTTATGCTTTGTGTGTTTATATATGCCCATCATTTTGTCATGCTGCTAATAGAGTGATACTACGTCAGAGGAAATCTGTTGTTTGTCAAGAGGGCTTTATCATCAGTTCATCAAGCATTACAACTCATCTAGTATTTGCTCTACTACTATCCCATTCATCATCTTCGCTATTGTCTTCACTATCATCTTAGTCATCATCAGTTTCATGATCATACTGGGTTCCTTCCATATCAGAAGCCAGAATTGCAGCCGCAATGGCAGTCATGATATGACTGTGATATTCCCAAGCCATCACAATCATTAATTTATGTTCGTTTGTGTTGTACCCTTGGAACTGGAGCAACACTTATGAAACTGACACACCATTTGTTAGATGCACACATTTCAACAACATTTTCCTTGCGTGTGTAGTAGAAAATGTCATTGTGTTCATCTTCTTCACCTAAAGTGCCATACATAACCGATACTGATATATACCATTGCCCATAATCATGAAATCCACTTGCTTTCCTTCCCATTCACCTGTTTTGTACCACTGAAACCCATCAATTGACTCATGTTTCTTGTAGTTTCCATTAATATCTGGTATGCTGCATCCCTCAACAACCATTTCGTCAACACCTGTCATGATCACTTCAATATGACTCATGGCCATGGCATAGGCATGTTTAAATTCCACCATCCCATAATACCCTTGTGCTTCTTCCACCTCGCAAAAAAATTGATAGAAATCAAACACATTGCCACCATTCAGGAGGACCAATGATTTCTGAATAGTTCCTGATCATTGATAATTCTAAAGAGTATTTTTCAAAGTAAGCCCCAGGCATATTTCCAAAACAGGTACCAACACCAACAAAGGATTGGTTGAATAATCCTTGTAATGCTATTTCCTTGCCAGCAACCGCATTAGTTCTCTTTGGAAGTTTGATTTTTGTTTGTAGATCATTGAACGAGGAAATTGCATGGCAAAGATCCTGATCGTATTCAACCATTTTGCCTTTCTTGCGTGCGTAGGCATTGTATAACCGTTGACAGAAAAAGTTGTACCATCAAAAGTTTAATTCATCGCTTGGACCGAAGCAGCTCTTTTCTCTTCATCAGGCTCTGCTATCATCTCATTACACCATCTGGTCAAATATAGTTGACCAATCTTGCCCACCAAAAATGTGCTCATGGAGACATACTTTACTTTGAGATTGATTTCTTTCATGAGTTCATCCACATTATGTGGAGCTTTGGCGGGGAAAGGGGATTTCTTCACTAATGGGACAAAAGGAACGACAATGGTGCAAGGCGTGCCAGGATCATTTAACATCTTCACTTGACCAGAACCTCTCACTCTTTTGGTATGGGACACCTTTTTGCAATCCTTCTTCTTTTTCGTCATTGCGTGGAAGGATTACAAGGGCGGCTAGTTGTATATACGATGGTGATGATGTTTAAAAAAGACTGACAACTGCATCTGCATTCAACCACGGTGAAAATAATTGCAGCGATGTTTGTTTCAGATTCTACTAAATTGCAGGTTACGACAACTGTTGCCAATTGTCAATTGTGTTGACCTGATGATGATGCTACTATTACTGGGTAAACGTAGGGTTACCCTATCAACAAAAACCCCCAAATATAAGTTCTCTTCTTGTACCGGTCGGAGTATAGGCTTTTATGGGCTTAAAATGACCGTCTCGGTCCGAAACTAACGAATCAGTTATGTGCCAAACTTTTTATTTTTTATTTTGTTAGCAATT
>JALLAR010000151.1:0-21376 GCA_036939335.1 Conticribra guillardii
CTGGATGTTCGTGGCATGATCGACCACGATCTCCAATAGCTCTGCCAACGATGTCAAGGCAGATCTCCCCACTGTTTGTGGGATAATCCATTCATACACAGGTAATAGTATGTATTGCCTAAGAATCGTGCTTAAAAAGACAATGTCCCTACGAACTTGCAAAAAATGAGGGGGGGGGCTTACATTCCGACCTTTACGGTAGTGCTCTTCCATCTGAGTATAACTACACATAGGAATTATTATTATTGCCTTCAATATATTTTTTGTTACACCCGCTCTAAAAAAATAATCAAGACGTTCACGTGCCTCAATAATAATAATTGCTATCCATATCGTATGGTACTTTCCTACCAGTACATAATATTTTTTCTATGAGAATCAATGCAAACTTGAAGATCGTAGTACAATATGATATCACCGTAATCAGATCATTATCATCGCATCAAGGGATCGCATCATGGATCATGGCATTGGCTCGCGTGAACGCAATAAGTAATTCCGCCACAATAAATAATTCTCTGACCTGAATAGCACAGCCCATTAATTATTATTGCGACTGTACATATTGTTAGATTATGCATTATATATTGCCCCTTCTTCAGTCAGAATTTTACCCATATGTAGATATTATTATCTAATCTAAACCAACGATCTCGCATACAGCAGCCCATAGCATTCATCACACTACTCGTGAACGCAATACAGCCTCTTGCTTCATCCATCACTAGGAAGATCCCAAATATGTAAGCTTTGATACTTAATCCTACGTGAACGTCTACAGGCCGGTTGGGATCATCCACACAATAATATGTAATCGTTGTCATTCTATCTCTCCATCGTGAAACAGAAATAAATAGTACTACATACCGTATGTAGAATTGGTACAATAGAAGAGTATCTAATGAGTAGAGTAATGCATAGGAGTGGTAGAGTATTTTTCCTTTTTTTTCATTTCGTCGCACTTTTATTTCTCACAATTCATAAAATCAAATCCGACCGAAATCAAAAGCGAAAGCTCAATTCACAACAACGCCTTCAAACCACATATAAAACACCGCTCAACCATGAAACTCTCCCAAGCGTTAGCCATCGCGTTCGCCACGCGCCAAATGGCCCAAGCCGCCGACAATTGGTATCCCGACTGGACAGGAGGGTCTGGCACCTGCCTCGACGACGACGTCACAAATGCTGCGCCCTTGTACATGCAGAATAATGGCTACCTCAAGGATAGCATTGAGGATTGCTGCGATTCTTACTACCTGTCCACCAAGACCAAGTGCATCGTGGATGGAGGGGGAACTCCCCCGACTGGATCGGGGAAGTGGTATGTCGATTACGAGAACGCGCGTTGCGTGGCCGATTGTGCCGTCGGAGGTAACCCCTCCTGTGGAGGTTACGCTTCTCCTTCAGACACTTTATTCGGTACAGCAACCACGACTGGTGGTCCCGGTGGCCCTCCCGACGACTGTTGTGAGACCAAGCTCGGTTACATGGCTCTTGGACTCTGCAGTGCTAACAGTTCTGGCGGAATTATTACGTTTACGGGCTCGTATGGCGTGTACGTCGACTATCAGAACAACAGGTGTGTCCGAGACTGTCCTACCAGTGGAGCTGGAAGTGGTCCAGATTGTGGAGGAGTCATTAAAGACTCCTACACCGCCCTCTTCGGCGGTATGGCGGAATGTTGCGCTGCCAAGCTCTCCTCCCTTGATGGCGATCTCTGCGTAGCCTTGTCGGACCCCTTTCAGACCGGAACCGGCAAGTATTACGCCGATGTGCAAGACTCCAAGTGCATTGAAGACACCGACGCCACGAAAGTCCCTATATCGGCCGTTCTCTACGACGACGCCGCCGATTGTTGCGCGGGTGCTTTGGGATGGGTAAACTCCTTTTACTGCGAGTCACGAAGTGACAATGGTGTCGGCGTCACCGGCTTGTGGTACGTTGATTACCAAGACCAAGTCTGCGTCAAAGATTGCACCAATGGCTCTTCCGACGAATGCAAGGAGCTCGAAGCCCCTCCTAACAAACTCGATGCCACTGCAGATGCGTGCTGCTCCAACCAGCTCGGTTGGCTGGACGGAGGTGTTTGTGTTGCGACATCTTCTGGAGGACCTGCCGCCGCTGGATCGGGTGATTGGTACGTCGATTACGAGAACAAGCGCTGCGTCCAAGACTGTCCTCTTCCTCCTGGCGGTGCCCCCACCTGTGGAGGTCTTGCCCCCAGTTACCAACAAACATTTGCTGACGAGGAGAGTTGTTGCGAGTCCAAGTTGGGCTACTTTGCTACGGGCTATTGCGAGGCCAACTCCAATAGCGTTCCATTTACTGGATCGGGTGATTGGTATGTTGATTACCAGAACAATCGTTGCGTTCAAGATTGTCCCACCAGTGGAGCTGGAAGTGGTCCTTTGTGCGGAGGCGTCATCATTGATTCGTCAACATTCATGTACGACAGTGCCGCAGAATGCTGTGATGGCAAGCTTGGATGGATTAACGAAGCTGCCTGTGCTGAGGCTTCGCTCAGTGCTGGAGTCACCACTGGTAATAACCAATGGTACGCTGCCGACAGTGGTGTCAACAAGTGTGTGCGTAACTGTGCGGTAGATGGTACTAGTCCATGTGGCGGCGTTATTGGTTACCTCTCCTCCAAGAAATTGTACGAAGACATTGAAGACTGTTGCTCGAATCACTTTGGCTACATTGATGGTGACCTCTGTGCCTCCATCTCCGAGAATACTCCTTCCGCCCAGTTCTACGTTGATTATCAAAACGAGAAATGTGTTCAAGCCTGCCCAGGTTCCACGGCCCCATGTGGAGGCTTCCCTTCTGACCTATCCACTCAAATGTTTGATGACTTTGAGACATGCTGCAGTTCAAAGCTCTCCTACCTTAAAGCATCAACCTGTGAGGCAAACACCTTTGGCATTCCTTCCATCGGAGGTTCTGACGACTGGTATGTGAACTGGACTCTGATGAAGTGTGTAAAAGACTGTGCTACTTCAGTCGGTCCTGACTGCGGTGGACTTGCTGAGAGTTGGGACGTTATGTTTTCGAGTGGCCCTGCCTGCTGCAGCACTGCCATGTCTTGGAAGGATGAAGATGACTGCCTTCTAGGACCCTAGATTTATCTTGTCACCACAATGTAGTTGGGGGTTTCAACATGATGGAGAGAAAGATTGGGAGCTCACTCTTCGTTTGCTAATATTTGTGATATAAGTGGGAGTTATTTACATAAAAACCACATGGGTATGATGTGCGTTTACTTTAGAATACGTTTTGAATTATTTAGATGAGTTGAATAGTAATAAGAATTAGTCATACCATACATAATACTACTACTTCTCTAATGCACCACAACATAATAATATTATTATCTTCTCGTAAGACGAAAGACATTGCACGGGCATGTGTTCACCTGAAGGATTATTTACATGAGTTGAATAATAATAATATGGGTGTGTGCTCATGAGATGTAAGAGACTGAAATCGCTATGGGCTGCATAAATTTTGTAAAAGCATAATGTATGCAATTTTTCAGGGCAGCTGAGCACATAGGCTGCAATGATCATCCAATCACATGCACATGTTGGTGGCAAATGCTTGAGTACCACAGGTGTATATTACTGTTCTAGAGAATATAGAAAAATAATATCCTTAATTAACAGCATCAAATAAATCCCTAATAACGCTTCAATGATATGAATACACTTTACTATATACTTGGTTTTAATGAGATCGTGACATGCTGTCCCAGTGGATAAGATCAAAATAATGTGTGATGAGATCATGGGTGGCATTATCAAGACACTTTGCCGTGTAATAGGCATTTCAACAATAATATGTTTTTTTAGGAGAACCAGCGACTTTGTTGCCGTTTACGTGGAGCCTAGTCATTTTTTAAAAGGGGAAATTTGAGTCAATGATTAGTTGTAGAAGTCCCCCCCCAAAGTCCCCCAATGCCACCAGATTTTGGAAAGATGTTTTTTTGGGGACCAGGACTTTCAGAAATAATATGCTCAATATTGAGTCAAAAAAGTACCAAAGTGGGGACTAGTGATTCAGATGTTTGCCATACGACCAGTGAACTTTTAGACTATCACACATCACTTTCCATGATCATTCACCAAGCACACACGCAAACGTCAAGCAACTGAGTGAGGAACATCCAAATCTAGTATGCTTCACATAATGCATACCAACAACTGCTAATGCCCATGGCACGGCAAACACACCAGTAATGTGTAACTGTAACAACAACAACAAATGAAGAAGTGAAATGAGAGACAACAACAACTGATGCCCATGTCACAGCAAGAACACTTGTTACTTATTTGCATTTGTAGAAGCCCTGGGGAATAGTGGAAAGTCCCCAAAAAAGTCCCCAAAAAAGTCCCCAAATATCCCCAGATTTTGCGGGAACTTTTCTACGAACATTTTGAGTGCTAGGGACTTCTACATCTAAGATGAACGAATCATCCCTCGCAACATTGGTTAAAGCATCCTTGGTAATCTCTTCTTGTATTGCATTTTCTTGTTCTACAGGAGTGAGTTGATCAAATTGCAGCAAATATTTCAGGTGACTGCTATCCACAAGGTGACACTCTACTTTTAGAAATGATTCAAGCTCTCTGAGAAATCCCAAAATGAGCATCAATGCATCATATTGTTCCTGATGTTGATGTTTTGCAAGAGGCAGAAGATCACACCCATGCTATCACAGCAATATTCTAAAGAAGGGAAATGACAAGGGTAAATAAGTGAATAATTATTTTGTCTAAACCAACTACTTAAATGCTAGTAATTGCTCTATAATCACACAGCCAAAGCCAGTGATTATTAACGAACATGAAATTCTCCTTTGGGATGCTTCAGTTTTGAGCTGCGACATGAATATTTACAGATTCTGCTGGTATTAAATATGCCACAAATTTATGTGCTGCATTTGCAAGTGCAATATGCACTACTTGAAGAAGTTGTCAAAACTTCTGTGCAGATATACTAATGTCTACAATGCTGATGTGTTTCATGTTGCTAGAAATGTCCACTTGAAGAAGCAAGAAGGAACTTGTAGGGAACCTTTTAACATTTTTATAGAACATTCTATATAATGTTCTACACAGGCATGTTGGTACCTATTTGAGTACAGGGTGAGCTAACATACTACTGCCAAGTGTCAGTGGTGATGATGGTCGAAAGATATTACCACTTTTCTATGCATTTGCATGAGCTCATCTACGTTGGAATTACACAGAAATAACACTCTCAAAAGATACGCTGTTAGGTGATATGTGGAGACGTTAGTGGTTGGCCTCCAACACTCACCCCCTAAAATTGAAGATTTTAGTTCAAGGTGGCGATTCTGATAGTAAAAAAAGACAAGGGTAAAACATTTTTAATCTTGTTATGGTACTTATGGGAATACAATTCGCATCATTGTATGGTATATGGTCCATACAATGGCATCATATGTTGATAATATAAAGAAACCTAAGAGTTGGGGAGAAATGACTATCATAAATCCAACTATTGCAGTGTTGGGCATTGCTAATCATATATGTTAAATGAATGCTGTTACACTTTGGATTTTTCTCAAATATTACAAAGGTATTTAGTATAACAATTCTTGGTGCCTACCTATGATGTACACATGTTATAATTTTAGCAAGATTTAAGTAGCATAAGAGTAGCCCCATTTGGATTTGGAAGTAATATCCAAAAATAAGTAGATAATGAGTACAGCAAAACAACTACTTTACCATGAGTATGCCATAAGAAGTACCTAAGTAACCCCTATTTTTTGTTACTTGACATTAAGCATGTAATATGTAAGTGCTATACTTAAATGTAAGCATACTTATTTCTTATTTCTAGCCCTGCGTGTTCCAACATTGTATTTGCTTGAAGATTCTTAATCATGGTTGGTTTAGGCTTAATTCCATAGCCATAGTCATCACAAAATGCCCTAAAGTGTAGTTCAAATTCACTACCATAATCATAAATGGCATACCTAGGGCATGTATTAAGACTCAATCATAATTTATTCAGATTGTTAAACGTGCTACTGTGATCACTGCACTTCAAGCCGGCATGGTGGTATGAAGTAAAGACTCAACCACATGCTATCCATTGCCATTGTATCTAGATACCAGAGCCAGGTACACGCTTCATTGGTTATATGGGGGGTAATACCTTAGACAGGGAACAAACATGTGGCAGTGTGCATTTTTGTTAAATGTCTTTTTGCCACTCCGCCATCAGTGATCACTGATGGTTGAGTGGCAAAAAGACATTTAACGCAGATGATTTATTTAGTAACCTACTGATTGTGCTGTTGGATATGAATGTGATCCCAATTTCAAATGCAAACCCTAGTAATAATTGCAATCAATTGAAGGACACAAAACCGGTTTCTCAACATTCCAAGGCCCCGATAAATACATGATCCATCACTGCCACAAGAGTAAAGGATTATATGAAAAGAATGACAAATAAGATAAAAACAAACACCAGTTCTTTGCAACAAAATCATTCTACTCCATTCACAACCAGTTGACTAAGAAAGATCAGGAGAGAAAAATATGGGCGATGTAAAAAATATGAGTTCTATTGAAGTTTTGCTAACGACTGTCAGCAACGTGTTGGCATGTTGGACGAGCACTGTGAACTTTGAACACTGTGCTTCAGGAGTGACAAGGAAAAACTGGGCCAATTCCAATTGGAACACTGCCAATAGTAGAAAGATAAAGATGAATTCTACTTTACATTATCTCTATTTTTCATGGGCTTCCTTGAAGAGCTTGTCAATATACTCACTACTCAAACAAACATTCATCACCAATATTTGATTAAGTTTGTCGTTGAGTCCACGTGCAGTCTTGGGTGCAGTGTCTTTGATGTTTGTGTCACCATTAGAAGAGGCGGTTGCAGCAGCAACGTAACTGTCCTTATTCTGATAGGAACCATCTTTGGAATTCTTCTTGTCTTTGGACCATGCATTGTGCATGCAAGGAGAATGGGATGAGACATAGAGCCCATCATACTACCGCGTAAGTCGGTAAATAGAATGCATCGGAATTTAAGATGCACTAGCCTTTTTTTGCTGATTCCTATGGACATTGTATTTTTTAATCACAATTCATGGGCAGTATGACCTATTACCCACATATGAATGCATTCGCGGTCATGTCAGCTTTCGGTTGATGTGCACAGCTTGACATAATTCCTTGAAATGGCTGCACAATCACCAACAGCACCAATCACCGACAGCGCCAAGTTCAACATCGTGGGCATTGCGATTGGCAATCGCGGCCGGTCATGCATAGCACATCATGTCTGTGGTGTGCAGGTTGAGGAGGGGACTACAGTTAGATTGAAGAGGGAGATGATTGTCGTAGAGGGTCTGGAGTAGGTGGTAATGTTGGTGTATTTGGTGGGTGGGCATGGGTGCCATGTTGGCTTCACACCCCGGCACCTCGTCAACAACATCCAATATGATGGAGCACATGCCACAGTGGTGGAGGTCTACAGTGCCCATGATATGACCTCCACCATCAAAAGGAGGAAGGTGTGCCACAATCATGGGTTTGCAGTGACGGAGTTGCTCCCAACAAAGAAAAAGGAGGACAAGAAATGGATCGTAAAAAATGCTGCATCTTCCCCTGCCAAATCACCACCCGAAAAGAAGAAAGCAAAGATTGATCGATGAACAGAATTAATAGCAAACATTGAACAATAAAACAATTAATGAAAGGTAACAACAAATTAAAGTAAAAAATTAATTAAACCAACTGAATTCCCCATGTCTCCATGATTTTTTTGTATTCTCTGTACTCAACTTCCACCAGGAATCCATCATCCACTGGACAATCAATTCTCTGGTGGGGGGAACAGCATTCCCATCAATAATCCCCTCCTCAATCATCCACTCATTTCACATCCGACGAATTTGGCATTTGAGGGGTTTGTTTATGCCAACATCAAGAGACTGGCACAGACCGGTACACCCACCTGGGATGTGTTCCACTTCAACACCCAAATCCTGGATGCGGTTCACTACTGACGCCATCATGTGGCACCGGTAGGAATCAAGTGCTAACAAAGGCATGATTCCTTCTGGTGCTGTGGCAACATGGGGGGCAAGAACCTCATCCACCCATGCAAGCATACAGATCTCGTCTATCCATGCATTTTCTGACATGCGTAGAGACACACAGGTGCGAAGGTAGGAAACTCCTTCATCACGATTCTTCCTTTTGGCGACCCCTTGAATATGAGGATGGGGCACGCTCTGATTTTTGTTCTTTGGTGCTGATGTCACCCCCCCCCCAAAAAAATAACAAGCGGCGCGCCACAAAAAGCACTAACCAAAAAAACACTAAGTGCGGTCGGAATTTAAAACGCACTTGGATGATTGGTGGTGACGAGGCCATTTTTTCAAGTAGGAATAGTACAAAAAAATGCTTGATGGGACATTGGGTGTGTTTTATTTGCCGACATGCGGTAGTCTTTTGTCTTGTGATATTCATATTTATTGCCGTATAATTGACATAAAAAGAGATGTCAGATTGCCCATCACCCCCATCATCAATCATATGTCAATCATCAAACAACAACATCTCAACAGCATCTCCCGCCCGCCTCCTGCCCTTCCGAAGCAACAATTCTCACTATGACATCACTTCTGATTCTCTTCATTGTGGCCTCCGCACTCTCTATCATCAACATCAGCAACCTTGCCACAAGAGTGATTCTCATAATCGTGTCGTCCCCATTCAATCATTTCATTGAAGTTGTCCCAGAAGCCTACACTCTCTAGGACATTCCTTACTCAACAATAGTGTGTGGTGACTTCCCTGAATCTGCATCTCCCTCTGTTACCAATTCATTTTCCTTGTCTGCGGCATCCCACTCCCCACTCCCCCCACTCAACAACATCAGTTTTGGCAAGAGGGGCCTCAACAATCAACATAGTTGGTGGGGGTAGGGGTGGAATAGGGGCAGGGGGGATAATTGCGAGACCTGTCACGAAGGCAACAATAACCTCACCATCGATTGTGCTGCCTGTCAGCTTGGCTTGGCATGGTAGCCGGTTGGGGATCTCTCTCTTCATTTTCTTGATGACCTTGTCCTTGCCAGTATGTGGAAGTCAAAAACATTCTATGTATCATCTATATATACAAAATTCATATCTACCTCTGTGATGTAGATAGTATCTAGATAATTATTTTTTCCCTCCATTGTTTCATTGTTTCATTATTTCGTCACAATTTTATTTCTCAGAACAACTCATAATTAATAAAATCAAATCCAACAGGTGTTATTTTTATTTACCTGTAATTAAATTCCGTTATGATGCATTTACAAATACATAAATCAAATTGTAAATGCTTATTGTCTTAAATGGTTATTTATGTCTAATAGATATCAAGTTTTAAATGTGCCTATTTTTACATATAAATACCCGTTGTTCAGATTTACCATTTAACTTTACAAGTAATTATATTGTATTGTTGTTCTGTTACAAATCTACATCAAAAAATAGAAGTAAAGAGAGAGCAGTTATGGTTCTAATCCAGTTCAGCTAATATTATTTTAATGCGTCAATTTTAAAAACCAGCAAGCATGTTGGCAGTATGGAGCAATCATTCATCATCCGCTTGTGACCCTCTCCCTCTTGATGTTGGCCACACTCAAAACAATATGGAATGTGGTGGCAGTCTATTTAATTTGCACAGTCCCAGCCGTTCATCGCTATCAAGTCAACAGTACATGTAACAATCATCTATCCAATACTGAGCAAGGAGCAAGCGGGAGACAGTGCTGGTATTGAAAGAGTCTGCGATAAAAACAGAGGAATGAGAAGTATTTGTGGTTAGTAGGTAGTATCATAATAATCAAATCAATAAAAAATTAGACATGACAATCAACTCACATTAATTGAGTAAACATGATGGAGAAGGAACACAAACGCCAGTGACCAACACCTTGGCCATTGTGGTAGCTGTTGCTGACGGGAGAGATCGGAAATGAAAAATAGTTAGAATCTTCAATATTGAGACAGTACAAAAGTACACAACAATGAAACTCACATTGATTATTTCCTCACCGATTGAGTGGGGGGGAAAGGAGATGGCGGTGCTGAGCGGCAATAGCAACAGGAGATGCCTGGGCATTGTGGTGTTTGCAAACCGCCCTGTCCCACCTTGCTAGCCAACATGGAAGTGTGGCGGTGCTGGTTGTTGCAGTGGTGGGGAAACAGAGAAAGATTCAGTTTGACAGGGAGGAGTGGGTGGTGTGAACGAGTGGACAAAAAAGAGCATTGGAGACGCAACAGAGAGGTGCAACGGAAGCTAGCTGCAGGCATGCTCTGCGGTAAGGTAGTTGCAAGTTGCAAGTTGCAAGCGAGTGGTTGAGGGAGGGAGGGAGGAAGGGATGGGGGAAGGATGCAATGTGCTCAATGGTGCTGCGCATCTTAGCACATTCTTTAATAGTAGATAGTAGAGAAGTTACATCATGTCGTAGGCAAAGAGTGGAGAGGCAGACGAAGAGGAATCAAATCATTAAAAATAATGATGACTGTTCTTGCATGGCTTGCGGTGTAGTATGATGATGTTGTGTCAAGTTGTGTGCAATTTGATGTGCAATGTTCTATTATTTTTTATCATCATCTGTTGTTGTAGCACACATGCTGTTGATTGTGTGCATGCTTTGTGTCAGACACCAAAGATATTATAAAATAAATAGGAATTAGTAAAAATTCAGATGAAAATCAAATTATCAGTGGCGCGCGCCAGACCGCTTTTTTTTCTAAAACATTGTTTTCTCTTCCATTCCCTCTAGAAACAAAACCATACTATTTGAGATTTACTACCACTACCTTTTCAATTTGAATTCAAAAATCACAATGTTTTAGACTTGTTTTTTTTAGAATGTAACAATTTGATCAAGACGGGAATTAAATCCGAAACTTCAACAAAACATTCTAAATATTTCGGCATTAATTTCTTCTTACCAGAAGCAATATGTGAAAAAC
Source organism: Conticribra guillardii (assembly GCA_036939335.1). NCBI lineage: Eukaryota > Bacillariophyta > Thalassiosirophyceae > Thalassiosirales > Thalassiosiraceae > Conticribra > Conticribra guillardii. The sequence continues at coordinate 11,036 of JALLAR010000151.1, forward strand.
TTTATCATTTTTTATTCGCAAATTAGTACAACTAAATATCTTATTTTTTGAGAATTAATTACATTGTTTGTCGGAAATAAATTACTGACGTCTAAAAAAATAAACTATTCTAAAACATCGGTAATACTTTCTGATGGAATAAATAATAATTTTGATACTAAAATTTGATTTTCGAAAATAAAGATTTTTTACCGTAAAAAGGAATTAATTGCTGTGATATATTACCTACAGCAGTACTACAAGTACTACAGATGCTTCAGATGGATATGCAGGATGGCAAGTGCATTGAAGATACCAATGCCATGGAAGTCCCTCTATCAGCCGTTCTCTACGACAACACCACCGCTTGTTGCGCGGGTGCTTTGGAATGGGTAAACTCCTTTTACTGTGAGTCCTCGTGAAGTGACAATCATGCATTTGGCCTCACCGACCTGTGGTACGTTGATTACCAAGACCAAGTCTGCATCAAAGATTGCACCAATGGCTCTTCTGATAAATGCAAGGAACTCAAAGCCCCTCCTTTTAAATCTGCAGATGCGTGCTGCTCCAACCAGCTCAGTTGGCTGGATGCTGGATGGAGGTGTTTTTGTTGCGACATCTTCTGGAGGACCTGCTGCCGCTGGATTGAGTGATTGGTATGTTGATTTTGAGAACAAGCGCTGCATCCAAGACTGTCCTCTTCCTCCTGACGGCGTCCCCACCTGTGGAGGTCTTGCCCCCAGTTACCAACAAACATTTGCTGATGAGGAGAGTTGTTGCAAGTCCAAGATGAACTACTTTTCTACGGGCTATTGTGAGGCCGATTCTCAAGCCACTCCCTACACTGAATTGAGTGATTGGTATGTTGATTACCAGAACAATCGCTGCGTTCAAGATTGTCCCACCAGTGGAACTGGAAGTGGTCTTTTGTGCGGAGGCGTCATCATTGATTCGTCAACATTCATGTACGACAGTGCCGCAGAATGCTGTGATGGCAAGCTTGGATGGATTAACAAAGCTTCCTGTGCTGAGGCTTCGCTCAGTGCTGGAGTCACCACTGGTAATGGCTATTGGTATGCTGCTGACAGTGGTGTCAACAAATGTGTGCAAAACTGTGCGGTAGATGGTACTAGTCCATGTGACGGCATTGTTGATTACCTCTCCTCCAAGACTTTGTACCAAGACATTGAGGATTGTTGCTCGGATCACTTTGGACTTTGGCTACATTGATGGTGACCTCTGTGTCGCCATCTCCGAGGATACTCCTTTCACTTCCACCCAGTTCTACATTGATTATCAAAACGAGACATGTGTTCAAGCCTGCCCTCCCGCAGGTCCCACCACTCCATGTGGAGGCTTCCCTTCTGCTTCTGATCTATCCACTCAAATGTTTGATGACTTTGAGACAACATGCTGCAGCTCAAAGCTATCCTACGTTAAAGCATCAACCTGTGAGGCAAACACCTTTGGCATTCCTTCCTTCGGAGGTTCTGACAAATGGTATGTGAACTGAACTCTGACTCTGATGAAGTGCGTAAAAGACTGGGCTACTTCAGTCGGTCCTACCTGCGGTGGACTTGCCGAGAGTTGGGACGTTCTCTTCTCGAGTGGCTCTGCCTGCTGCAGCACTGCCATGTCTTGGAAGGATGAAGATGACTGCCTTCTAGGACCCTAGATTTATCTTGTCACCACAATATAGTTTGGGGTTTCACCATGATGGAGAGAAAGATTGGGAGCTCGCTGTTCTTTTGCTACTATTTGTGATATAAGTGGGAGTTATTTACTTAAATTTCATGGGTATGAGATGAGTTGAATAGTAATAAGAATTAGTAATACCATTCATAATAATATCATTATCTTCTCATAAGATTCAAGGCATTGCTGTGAAAAAGGAGGCGGTAGTTTTCATTTGATGGTGGTGTCTTCATTTCCTACTACTGTATCATCATTTGTTCTTACTGGCTCAATCATGCACATCAACACATTATCTTCTATCATCACTAGTATTTACTATACAATCCACTTTAAAAAATAATTCTAATAACATGCGCATACCTCAAAAATTAAAATGTAAATATGCAAACAGAAGAAGTGACAGAAAAATGAGATACCATGATAACGTGCAGACTCAACTTCCTCAAAATACATTTGATTGAATGCCAATTTCTAAATCTTGTGTTTTGATTATTAGAAAAGGGATCAAAACACCTCCATTCCTGAAAGGGCCAAATGCGCTCATCTGTTACAAATTTTATTATGGTGCATGTATGATTGATGATTGATTTATCTCATCTAGCTGCATGGAAAGACTCAAAACTTGGGGAATTTGATGTTCATGGCATATCATATTGAATGTGCACCATAAGTTGCACTCCTCGTTGGGAAATATATTACATGCAATCTAGTTGCGGTATGTTCATGCTTTCGCCCTTAAAGTTCCACTCTGATAAGCAACGCACTTGAACCATGATTAATTCACATGATTTCAGAATCATCAATTAAACAGCTGAATTCTCAACAAGTTTACCCCAACTAAAGATGGGCAAACATGACAGACAATGGCATTTGTAAGGCATTTTTTCCACCTCGAACAAAGTAGGAGTAAATTTTGTATTGTTTCAGAGTATTTCTATTTTGATACTACTTATCAGCACCTTCAAATTTGTTGTTAATCATCTCCACGAAAAATTGTAACCATTCGGGGATTGGTGTGTGGTTTGTTCATTATGGCTGACATGTCTGTCGATTTTATTGTCCTGACATCTTTTCCCTCTATCGAAACCAATCGATCTCCTACTTTGAGAAGACCATTAGCAACGCTGAAGCTCTTAATATCATGAACCAGTGGCCAACCCGTATCGGGCGAATCAAGGATTAAACCTAGTGTTCCAGGAGGTAGTTTCAAATCCAGCACTTCTTTTCCTAATGTCACTGATCCAACACTTCCTTGTGATCCTTGGTGTACATTGTTATGTGATAATCTATTTGATGATCTCAAACTTGATTTCATTGTGCGACCATCGCCGCCATGAGGCGTTTGAGATAATGCTTGATTCAATGCGATAGCGCCACCAACTTCAGCAGTATTGAGCGGATCCTCTCGAGCGCCTCTGCTACTTAAAAGAAAATAGCAATAATCGGGAAACACACTGTTAGGTCTGATTTTTAGTAGGTCACTTAAGCATACCAAAATAAGTCACTTACTTTCTATCCTCGGCATCAACATTTTCATCTGCCGTTTTAACTGTTCTTCCCTTCTTTGTGATTTCATTGAGTCTAAGAATCAGGGGCGCAACGCTGAAGGATCGATGCTTTAAGTCTGTTTTATCACTCTGTTCTTTGTTGGAAGCCATATTTGATTCGGGATCACATAATCCTTCTTTCTGTTCCGTCTCTTCGCGCAGCTTTCTTCGCCATAGCACATAGAAGGCTACACCACAGCACAAAATTATGGAGAGGAATACTCCAATCAAAGAACCAGCAATTACGCCAGCATTACTTTTGCTGTTGCTGTTGTCGTCATTCTTATCAGTAATCCAATTTGGGGCGTCAGGGGCATTGGCTGATAAATCAGGCATAGACACGAGGCTCAGTGATGCAAAGCTACTAGGCCCATTTTCTTTCAGAGTTTGAACATACTCATCACGATCTGCCTCCTCAAAGAATGGGCCGATAATTATTTCGTCGACAGAAACATCTGAGGATTGTGCTCTGTACACAGTTGTTTGGGAATATGTGATCTCAACTGCTACACCACCTGAAATCGTTGAGGTGGTGGGGATGTCATTCACCAGGTCGATTTTTGAGTCCACTTCGTATGCACGCTTACCTACAGAGGAATAAAAGTTATTGATGTAAAGGGATGTTATCTGTCCCCAGTAAAGATAATCTTCATCTGGCAGGGAAGCGATCCCGTGCATTACCATACGAATATTAGTTGTGGTTACTGGGCCAAGGACATCGGAGTAAGACTCAGAAGAAATTGCTGTTGATTCCGTCAATGTCGAGTCATCTGATGGTGGTGAAACTTCTGACGGTGGCGAAACTTCAAACGACGGAGAACCCTCTGACGGCGGCGCAACAGTGTTAAATATGCTTGACTGAGTCGGTGACGGAGATGTGTTGTCTAAGGATGGCGTCTCGTTGAGTTCCTGTCACAAGTCAATTCCGAAAGTTAGTTGGAATTTGAAAACAAATGCAGCGTAGCATTGGCAAACCATCAACGATGCAACGAGGTCAACATAGCAATAATCATTAGCACAACGAGTAAGATCAGACTTAAACGAAAACAAGCCTCTCATTCAACTCACATTGGGGTCTTCCTCTACTTCAGGACAATCGTCACGAAACTGCAGAGAACCCTTGGGAATACGTCCAGCTTCAGGCCCATACTCCACAGGGATATCAATTGAAGATCTGTCCCGAAGTATAGCCTGAACGCGACCATTATCATACGTCATTTCGCATCCATGAATCACAATTAAAGAACCTGCAGCTATGTACCAGCCGCTAACATAGGTTCCACCATACACGTTGATTTCAGTATTTTCGGACTCCGCAACAAGGCTATACCCAAAATATTCATCTGTTTGAAGGGTCAATCCACCCTGATATTAGGTAAAAAAGATCGATTGCAACAACAAATCGAATGAGCCAATACAAAATGAATCGCGAATCAAGTGAAAGTGGTTTCGAAATGACGCAGCAAAACGAGCATGACAACAACGAACCTGATATTCGCCACCCCAAATATCAACAACAGATCCTTCTTTCACAACGACAGCAGCACACGCAATCATTGCTTCTCTATCCCCTCTTCCTCCTGAAATGGAAGTCCCTTCCAATAAATCACCAGTGCTGGATTCCTTGAACACCAGGCCGTGACAATCTGCATCGGGCGCACTGCCTGTAGGAGTACCACCGACAATTTCAGTATTCTTATTTGTCATCAAATATGATTTCCCTGCTACTTCCACCGCAATCGATCCCGCCTTGCTCTGCTCTGGCTTTACGGTCAAGTCAATGTAAATGAAACTGTCATTGCTAATGAATACTTGGGAAGTAATGACTTCATCAGGGAAACCTAGCTTGCTTTCGGCATAGCTTACATCTATTTGCTCAAAATTGGATGTGTTAAAATATATATTTCCCTGTGGCAGTGACTAGCAAGAATCGGGATAGTATGGCAAATAAATGAAATAGGTAGTCAGTATTGACCATCAAAACAGAATAAATGATACAAATTGTCAACGTGTTACAAACCTGAAGTGTTGGCCCGTCCAAGTTTGTCTGTTTGCCCTGTACCGGCGTTGAGCCTGGCTGATTTTCTCGGCCTTCTAATCTAGAATCAGTAGTAGCCAGTGTAGGAAAGACAGAGGAGGTTCCTGGAGCAGGAGGCGCCAACTCAGCCCGCGCTGGTGGTATGGTTGTTCCATCCGTCGGTGTCGGATATACGGCAGAGGGTCCTGGAGCAGGAGGCGTCAACTCAGTCTGTGCTGGTGGTATGGTTGTTCCATCCGTCGGTGTCGGATATACGGCAGAGGGTCCTGNGCGTCAACTCAGTCTGTGCTGGTGGTATGGTTGTTCCATCCGTCGGTGTCGGATATACGGCAGAGGGTCCTGAAGCAGGAGACACCATCTCAGTCTGTGCTGGTGGTATGGTCGTTCCATCCGTCGTAGAAGTAGCCGACAAAAATGGAACATCAGAAGGGCCCTTCGTTGGAAACATGCTTGGGCTTTTTGACGGAAGTAATGTCGGTTTGGATGTGGGCGTTTTTGTCGGTGACTTAGACGGCTTGGATGTGGGAGTTTTCGTTGGTGACTTGGACGGTTTGTTTGTAGGACTTTTGGTAGTAGGGTGTTGTGTTGGTGAATGAGTCGGAGACGTTGTTACAGGGACAGTTGGTGAAATGGTTGGCTTTTTAGTTGGAAGCTTTGTAGGAGAACTACTGGTTGAGCTAATGAGAGTACCATCCGCTGAAACAGATGTGCTACCTTCATCACCGCTACTATAAAAAGTTGGGGTCTCCGCACACACATCCGATAACGATGCGGTAATGCCAATTCCATCACCTGTATAGGAAACATCCAAATAATTCCCATCTACCAGCTTCGCTTGCACCACACCCGCCGCCCCGGTAAAGGAACATCCATGAACCACCACCGATGCACCCGGGGACACCCTCCATCCACCAACAAATACTCCTCCATACACATGAACAACGGCGTCATCCTCCACCACGAGACTAGGCCCATTTCTCGAAGCATCGTACATGTTAAGTCCGCCTTGGAATATCCCACCGCGGATATTGACTTTGGACTTTCCAGAAATAAATACGCTTGTACCGCCCGATCGGTAGAGACCCTGCGATTTCCCACCGCCAACATATCCAGACATGAAGTCGGCATTGCTTCCTTCAATCCATACTCCATACCCTATTGAGTTCACCGCACCCGTTCCTTCTGAGGCGGAGGACCCTCCTACCAATCGACCACCATTTGCAACAAAGTATGAATTCTGCCTCATGGTGATGGCATTTCCTTCGCCAGGGGATATTTCCACACCAGAGCGGAGGAATACAAAACTGCCACCGCTTATTGATACCTCCACTGGGATTCGATCATCGGTATATCCCAGCACAGTTCTCAAGTAAGTTGAGTCGATTGTATACGTGTTTCCATCTCCGAGCGAGACATGGGTAAGTATTGGGAAGGAGGGCGATGCACTGGGATAATAGGACGGCGGATTCGATGGCGATTCCGTCTTTTTTGTCGGCGCGGAAGTCGGACGAGACACGCTCATCACGCCCGCGGCTCCGGCTGTTCCTCCGACCCCCTCCTCCAGCCCAATGGTGAAATCCCTTTCTATCGAATATACCAATAAACTCCCCTGGATGGCACTTTCATCCACCAATAATCGTTTGCCCCATGATACTTGCATCATTCCACCGAAGGAGGTTTTTCCGGCGACGTTCAACATGACAATTCTGTATCTTCCTCCGAGTCGAACTTGTGGGGTATAAGTGTGAACCTTGTTTTTCAACTGATACGTTCCAGGTGGATAATCCAACAATATGGTACCATCGTCCAATGATTCGAGCAGGAGGCCATAATTGGAGGGAGAGAATGGCAGTTGGAATTCTACTTTGAGGTTTGTAGTGGAAAGAGGCATCCATGATAAATCTGGGAAGCGGGGTGGACATGCGAAGGAGGATGGAGGAGAGTTGGAGAGGGCGCATACTTGTGTTCGTATCCATTCGTAGTGGTGGCTGACTCGTGTGTCTGTTTTGTGGATTTTAATAGTTTCGAGAATATCATCATGTTGTGTATAGATGGTTTATTGCAATAATATAATCAACAACAAATAATAAGGAGCAACAATAGAGAATGAGGAGGAGGAGGAAAACAAAAATAATTTGTCAGAAGAAGTGAGTTGCATCTTTTTCTCATGAAAACCAAAAACACGCAAGCAAATAATTATCCACAAATCAATGATGCATCAAGTACGAATGCCATGTATTCATTCATCAAAAAATACAAGCATGGACGAGACACATCACAACATGCACATTCACATTCACACACGCATTCACATGCACATTCACACGCGCACATGACGATGACAATGGCAAAACTCAAACAAAACTGGAGCACTTACAAACCCCCGGAATTTTCGGATCCGCACATCCCACTCCCCAACTGACAATCCCAACCTGCACAATATCCTCCTCCTCCTCCTGTGTCACTTCATCACCACCACTCTCCAAACCACCAACACCGCTCTCCAAACCCTTGCCATCCGCACCAAAACCACCCTCCCTATAAAACAAAGGCCCCCCACTATCCCCACTGCAACTATCCCTCACCCCATCCCCAAACGCACACATCATATCCTTCTCCAACAAATTCCACAATCCCTTCGATTTGCATTCGGCATTCGGCACATAGCTCAACGTAATTTGATTCAAAGTATCCGATGGCACGACGATGGCATCCCCCGTGCCAACCCCACCGGTGATGGCGTCGCTATTGTCGGTTGGAACGGAGGTGGCACCCCATCCCATGGCGAGGAGCGTCGCGACGAGGTCGGGAGCGTCGTTGTCCATGGATTCGTCGTCGTATTTGGGAGGACGGGGGGGTACGTTTTGATTTTGGTTCAGGTGCGCGAATCGTCCTCGGGAGGATTTGCTGTTTCCGTAGAGTTTGACCACTGCGACGTCGGGATGGGGGGCCTCCCTCCCACCACCGGTACCACCGCCACCAGTACCACCACCACCAGCACCGCCACCATCTCCATCGTTATCATCATTTCCCATTAAATGATTCGTCACATAATCGGGATGCATCGCAACCCTCTCCACCACCAACCGTTCCTTCGCCCCCGCCTCCCCCGGTGTCACGCTCTGCGCCTCCTCCGCATTGTTCAATCTCGGAGCGTTCATCACCGCCGTGTGCAACGCCGGCAGATATCCCCACTCGTAATACCTCTTGGGGAACCATCCCATGTTGACGTCTCCGGCCTGTTTGACCTGGGAGACGGTGGCGAGTGCGCAGTGCGCGGCGGTGAGGAGGAGGTCGGGGGCGATGAGGGTGGCGCCGCAGCGGTGGCCGTTCCATTGGAGGGAGGCGAGGAAGGGGTAGGTGGAGCGGAGGGTGGGTTTGGGGAGGGGGGAGCCGCCGATGATGCGGGGTTGGGATTGGGGTTGTTGTGGTTGTGGTTGTTTGCGGAACGGATTGTTGTTGTTGGTGTTGGTGTTGTTAGTGTTGTTGTTGTTGTTAGTGTCAGTGGTAGTGTTGTTGTTATTAGTGGGAGTTGTTTGCATTCGTTTCGCGGCGGTGTGCGAAATAACACCTTCCTCGTCTTGATTATCAAACAAATTATTAGTATTGCTATTACTACTCGATTTACGGAAATCGATCTCGGCGGATGTTATTCCTCCCATGGACAAATGAGAGGTTGCATCATGATGATATTGCGTCGATGATGACGATGACGATGATGACGACGAAGCAAAGGCGGTTGACAGTAACAATAATAGCAATGGCAGTGCCATGGCGCAATGCGTCATCATTGTGCGTCGTTGTTCATGCCGCCGTGGCGGACGTGGTGGTGGAAGAAGAAGGGAGATGGTGGTTGTTTCTGATGGCATCGTCGTTATTGTGGTGGTTGCTGCTGTTGATGAGGAGTAATTATTATTGTTCGCCGTGTGGGTGTGGGAGCTGTTGTTGTGATTGTAAATGCATTGTTTAGTTTGCATTGTGACTGGTTAGTACATGCTATTGTACTTGTTTTCGTTTTATTGTACAATATCATTTGTACTTTTAGTTGATGAGTCGAACCCGTTACAACAAAAATTGTGAAAGTTGAGAAGGATGTGTTGTCACTCTATTAGTTTTTTTTGCATTTTGTTTGTGTGAATGATGTTGTTTGGGTGGTTTCCACATTTTTTTTTCTCACATGCGTTTCATTCATTCAGTTGAGAGTTGTTTTGATCGTGATGATGCGTTCATTTTTTGAGAACGCATCGGAGGCTATCGGAGGGCAGTTGATAAAAAAGAAGAAAGACTCATCTCTCTCTAGGTAGTGGTAGAGATACGACGTCTAGTAGAAGATGATAATAATATGATGTAGTATGTACCATAGTAGACGATCTCTTGGGCTTTTGGATGTATTCCGTTCAGTCTGAAAAAATCATGATCAATATGACGTGTCGAATCGACCTTACTCTATTCTAGATAGAGAGAGCCAGAATGACACTGATCCTTCATCTTCTTTGTGCTTCTTTAGCAATGTCCCTTCTAGATTTCTTACCTATTGTAGAGTATTATTTTACGAACCGAATCCTTGAACCGACAATTAATTTTAGGCGGGCAATAGATGTATTAGGTTAGGGTTAATTTTATTGGTTAATTAGTAGATGATAATGGACCTCATTATAATATTATAATTTATAATAGAGTACTAGATAATATATTGGGCGGGACAGAATGGCAGAACCGTTAAAGTGGGCATAGGTAACATTGTGTGAAGGACTACTAGAGTGCATCGTTCCAAATCAATTGAGGAACTAATTGATTTGATTGTAGGTAGCTTTGTATTGAGTAAATACGATTCATGAAGCGACCATTATTATTATTTTCGAGAAGGTTGATAAAAGTCCTGTATCGTATGTATTTTTTCGTGAAAGACTTGCTCCTTTTCAGCACATATTGTAGTACCATACATAAAATATTGGAAGATCTTTCATGGATCTTGTGGATGTTGTGTGTTGTGTGGATCTTGTGGATGTTGGATGTTGGATGCTGTTTGCTGCAAGAAACAGGAGTTTTTCATTTTCGAGAAATTTTGGACAAATTTTGGAC
>JALLAR010000152.1:0-24050 GCA_036939335.1 Conticribra guillardii
AAGGTCATTCATTACAGAAATTAAAGATTACTGGAAGAGAAGCTTGAGCTGCTGCATCTAATTAGCCGCTTTGCGCTGATAATTATATTTGGATGTTTAGGTTCGGTGTAGAATGAAACTTTAAGGGAGGCATGTTTTTGTGGACGGAGTTGGCGGCACGACCCCTGACACGCGACTTGCGAAAATCCTGCGATCCCGTGCATGCTACATGCTACTATTACATCATATCAGATATCAGGCTTTTTGGTAGAGTAGTTTTTGGTTACGTACGATCGACGCGAACACTAAAGATACAGATACCTAGTCTTGCTTCTGCGTCACAGCTTGAAGGGAAGCTTCTCGTTATTTATGATGTCATGGCGAGACAAGCAAAATGTGAATCAAGCATAAAATTGAATGTCTTGATAAAAATCAATGAAGACTTCACGACTCCGTCAAAGGGACACTCTAAAAAACGATCGGAGTAGTAAAACCGTTCGTACGAAGTACGAACTTGTATTGTACTTTGAAGAAATGATCAGGATCTTGCCTTGAAGAAAAATAATACTCCTATTTGATTCAACTTTATTTAATTGGATTTTTACTCATGCTCCACGTAAGTCTAAATTGAACTTTCTAGACGCCCTTGAAGTGAAGATTCCAAAACTTGAAGTGAGACACTGAAACTTGAAGGACGTTCTGGGAGTTCCCGGCAATATTTGGTAGTAAGTGTCGCGTCTATGATAAAAAAAATGAAAAATTAAACATAGAAACGAATGTTGAACTGGTTGAACTTTCATCTCTTGATGCGAGAACGCTGTTGTTGCGTTGCCCAAGTGTGTGCTCATAAAATTAAATTTCTAAAGGATTCAACAAACATCAACTCAAACTAAAACTCAATAAACAGATATCAATAAGTAACATACTACACTCATGAATACAACAATGGCTCACCCAACAACACACCAAGAAATCTCAGCATCGACATCGAGGGTACCAGAATTACGCCGTCGCTTTAGCCACTTTGCTATCATGCGCGATTCTGCATCATCCGTCGCCCACAACAACTCGCCACAACAACTGCATCTCGAATTCCCAATATCCTTATGGATAGAAACCGAACAAACACTCCGCGCCAAACACCATGTCAACAAGAGCAAAAGCCACCATGCCGCCGCCGCGTGCAAGCCCATGATCAAACGAGTCGTGTATCGTCGGATCAAAAGACGAGCGTCTGATTCCGACGTGCCCATGAGAAATGCGTCGTGGGACGATTATGATACAGATACTAATGCTGTCAAGAATAATCAGCAAATGATGTCATCATTATCGGCGTCGCTGTCATTGCCAACAACATTAACGACGGCAGAAGCGGCAAGAGCGACTTCCGCACGAAGATATTTGAATGGCAATAGTGCCACAAGAGCCATTTCAGCCGGAAAGGACATGTTGAAGAGATGTACCTTTGCCACTTCTTGTGCTACCACGAACATTAGCATGAATACTGCGGCTAGTGGTCGCGTGTTTGGAAGACGACGCTCGTCCTTGGAATAAACGGAGTTGAACAAAGACTATTATTTAGAAAATGTGGATACTACTACTATTAGACTAGAGTGCTCCGGGAGAAAAAAATGTACATAGAAATTCTCTTGGGAGACTTGTGATAGATCATCATCATTTATCCTATCAAATAAATCATATTGTGCAGTAAAACAATAATAATAATAATAATAATATGTAACAGTAAACAACAAACCGATTTGTCTCTCATTCATTATTTACTATTGTGGTAGATATGTAGCATTTGAATTGTGTGGAGAAATGAACACTTGAATAAAGTGCATGCATAAAATAAGCTGTCTTCTTTTCTTTGATGGCTGTGGTAGTATGGAATCGCCATAGAAAGTCATTAACATATTTGAAGAATATGATGTATTATGAATTTCCCTTGATTGAAAACATTGTGCCAATTTGAAATGACTGCAATATAATTTCAGTGGTAATGTATGTAGATCACACAAGACTACATGACTAAACCAATAACCATCTTGGCAATAACAATCAATGTATGTGATGAGAGTGCAAAAGATGCGGTTGAATGAAAGGTACAAAAAATTATTAGGTGAAGATGGATGTAATATATTATTGAATGTGACTTGATTGACAGTATTGCATGCATATGACCCCCTTGAAAGAAATTTAATTCAGCAGAGATAGAACTAACTTGTGTGAAAGGATGGGAGTAGTACTAGTTCTATCATTGACAGCTATAAGCTATCTGCTATCTCCTGATAGCTGTGCAGTTACAGTGCATGTCTCTCTGTCTGTACCTTAATGTTAGGTTCACCAACAAAAATTATCTATTTGTATGTGCATTCTATATTAATTTGCTACTACATACATCTACGTGCACCTGGCTGTTTCCAAGACAGAGAGAACATGATTATTTTTAGTTCCCATGCACACAAGAGACTTCTTCCAAAAATGTTGCAATCTCCAGTGTGTGCCAAGCATTATGATGTACCAATCTTGTACACTTGAATTTATCATGTTTGTTCCTTACAAAAAAAGTTAATACTAGGTTGGTGGCTTATTCATTTGTGATTCAACAACTTTATCAGCTGAAACTGAAACCTTCAGCCTTTACCAAAAATAGTTCCCATGTTCTCGTTCAAAGAGGGGATCATGCTCCTCATGTGTGGGACAGGGTGTCAGTGTTAGTATGTTATTTATTTTTTGTGGTAGTGGCAGTGGCAGTGGCAGTGGCAGTGGCAGTGGCAGTGGCAGTGGCAGTGGCAAAGTTGTAGTGGTAGTGGCAGTGGCAGTGGCAGTGGCAGTGGCAGTGGAATAGCAAATTGCAAATAAATTATCAGCTCAGATGAATAAAAAGGTACTCATCTCAGTAGATAGTACCCATAATAAGTACAATTCTGGTAAATTGTAAATTGTATGCTCTCTCTAACCCTGAACAAAACTAAAAGCATATTAATATTTACCAATGGAAAACTATTCAATATGCAACATGCTGTATTCAGTATTTGCCTTTGCTTGGGCTTGGGCTTAAATTTTGATATTGCTAAAAGGGCCAAAAAGTGAAAAATGGTGTAGCTATATCAATTGTTCAAGTAATTAAATTATTCAAATTGTTCCAATATATGAACAAAACTTAGAAATGATATCTAGATCATAGTAACACCATGGCCATGACATCTCTTGGTTGTGTCTACAACAAAGAAAAAATTACCAACTTGTTGATTTGGCACGCTTTCAGCTAGAAGGGCCAAACAGTAAAAATGTCTATTTGAGTTCCATCCTCTGAAAAATTGAAACTGACATTTTAAAAATATTTTTTGGCGAGATAGGAAATAATAACCTTCAAGGAACCATTCCAAACGAAATTCATCACAAAAAAAATTACAACATTTGAGTCTTGAAGATAACCCCTACTTATCTGGAAATGTTCCCAATGAAATGATCAAATTATCCAATCTATATGGATTGGATTTGCATAATACAGATGTTTCTGGAAGCATCGAAAAGCTTTGTCAATTAAATTCTGGCTTGCTTAGTTCGATGGAACATGAAGAGTCCATGTCTGGTTTTTTGGTTGATTTGGAAAATGTGGATTGCTCATGTTGCAATTGATGCAACTGCTATCAATTGCATTCCTGAACCTCATATCCCTAGTTCCTCAAGTTTGGACACATAATTTGACTACATACCCCCATTGTGGAGAGGTGTAATGTTCATTAATAATATAATTCTCATCCAGTATCAATCTAGGCGGGATCAGAGAAGTCTTTGCTAGCAGCTGGATTATAAGTATATGTCCAGCTTTTATTCATCTTTAATATAGAAGAAACAATTAAAAAAAGATTGTTTTGAGAGAATCCATTCTCCAAGGTTTCGAATAAATCCTTTCCCCATCAAAATAATTATTTGCCGCCCTACTTCTTCTGCTTCTTCAATATCTTTGCTCCCTTTTTGAACCATATGTTTTGGTCTGATAATCAAACAACTCCTTTGCGTATTCAAAAAGCTTGGTATCAAACTGAGTGTGCCATGTAATCAAAGCATATGCCTGCATACCTTTCTTGGGAATTTCATACTCGTTTGGATTAATATTGAATCCCACCATTGCCAAATCGCGAATGCAATCTTCCTGCCCCATCTTCACGTTTTCATCTACTGAGTATTTCCAACCATTGTATTTCATGAATCGGTAGACACTTTCTTCAATGTCCTCTAGGAACCCAATCATGAATTTTTCTTTTAATATATCCTTGGCAATGCCCAAATCATCTTTGGTCAACTTTCGATTTGTTAAAAATTGACTCATCCAATTATTCTCAATTCCATTCCCCTACACGTAGTCTTCTATGGAAATGGTTGATTATAAATCAGCGACTTCTTTGACACAGTGATAGTACATGGATGTTGTTCTTTCAATAGGGCCACGAAGCATGGTGAATGCTCGACTTTGGTGTTCTAAATCAAATAGGGAGGCAGCAACATGGAAGTAGGATGATACAACAAGATCAGCATAACCAGAATTGGCAAGCCCCAAGTCAACGGCTCGTTGGATTCCTGGGATGGTGGTAGTGTCAACATTCACGTATTTTGAATCGTTAACATCAATGACTTGTAACATCTGGGGTGATCGTGAAGAGTGGAGTAATTGATAATTTGAGAGAAGATGTTCAGTGAAGAATATGTTAGACATGGTAGAGCAAAATCTATGTCAATGAGGAATAGCAAATGGAATATGCAACGTAAATGAGCGAATGATGATGAACATCTAAAACTAAAGAAATTCATGCATTTCTCATTCCAATCCTTCCTCTATCATCAGTATCCAATGAAAAACAAGTATCATCTATAAGTACTCACTGGGTCATTTCCGTGGCCATCTCTAACACCAACCTCTGAACTTTGCACCAATTTCATACACTTTCCAAAAATATCCTTCATCGTACTACCTCCTGCACGTGGCACATAAAAGAAGAACGCCGTATCTGTCGGTATACGAGGATCTTTGCATGAGTTGTAGTGGTAGGCGACAACACCTAGAGCGAGGGCAGCGTCATCAACTAACATCATGCTGAAGGCAGAGGAACTGACGATGACAGCGGCTCCCTCAACGATGGCACTGATGGAGTGAATCATGGCGAGAATTTCACAATGGAAATGACGATGTCAAGATAAAAGAATTTTAAAGTATATTATTTTAAAAATGTGAAC
Source organism: Conticribra guillardii (assembly GCA_036939335.1). Lineage (NCBI taxonomy): Eukaryota > Bacillariophyta > Thalassiosirophyceae > Thalassiosirales > Thalassiosiraceae > Conticribra > Conticribra guillardii. The sequence goes on from JALLAR010000152.1 coordinate 5,221, forward strand.
TGATTGCTCCGCCTCTGCTTCCATCACACATGCGTCAGGTTCTCATGAGTCTGATAGCAACTTTGGCTTCTCCAAAATTGACGACGGACCAATCCACTCCTGCGGTGGTGAATCCATTATTAGACCTGATCATCGTATCTGCCTTTAGACTGACTGTGTACCTCATTGCCACAACAATACTCCCAGCACCGGGGTGGATGAATCTATGTTTGTTTTGATCTATATGAAAAAGCTGTTCTCCTAAATGGGAGCACCTTCTGTATCCTTGCGAGTGTCGTCACCAAGACCATCACGTTAGAATACTATTTGTATCCTGCTTAATACGGTAAAAGACAAGCCCGTCTGTTTTGTAGCATTCAAAGCACTGTATTGGTTCACTGGCAGACATTTAGAAACATAAATCCAGGATTCAGGCCAATCATCCGGGATACAAATATGTGATGACTGCGAATGGGGAAAATCTACAGATTAAAATCACTGTCACTAACACAAGAACCCAGCAATGGGTGGTAATATGTGGCATGAGTCTTTACGAAAGTAATTACAGCCAACTAGCATAAAATCAAAATAAGCTAGAATTGTGCATGCCATAGTCATAGTCATTTTCATTGTCATTGTCATTGTTGTTATCAGCTGATGGCGGATGTGTGTTGAAGATTTGTCTTTCCACTCGCGAAACGTTGTCTTTGTCGCAATGCTGGGACTGGCTTGCAGTGCTATATTGATGTGGTGGTATTGTACTATGGTTTTGTTGAGAGATGGTTTGCAATCAAGACTAACTATGAGAGAATGAGAACTCTTTACTATTTGTGGAGACTACATAAAACTAGAGGATGCTTATTGTGCCTCGCCTGCATCGTGGGAGTCTTGCACAAGTTTTCTCGAGAGCACGTGAGGTTTTGGTCTTGCTTTTGGGGATGCGAAAAAGTTTATGCAGTTTCAAGTCGATGCGCATAAAGGAGAGTTACTTTAGATCTAAAGACCGCTCTCTGGCGCTGGAGCTTGGAGCTTGGAGGATATCTTCTACTCTTGTTTTGACATCCAATGCATGTGCTTTGTTGTGTTGGTTGCTGCTTTTTTATTCTCGACAAGATGCCAAGAAGAACGCTGAAGAAGTTTTACATGTGATCATCAAGCAGATCAAGTAAAGGGGTGGGGAGTTTCACATCGTCGCCTTGGTTTGTTTGACCTCGGAAGATGTTTGAATCGGCTTACTATTGTGAGAGAAATATTACTATTTTGAAAAGCTGCAAGAATTACTATCTTGTTAATATTATATACCACCTTGTGCAAGATCTCTGCGATTGCAACATGTAAAAAGTGACGTTAATGCATGCATTATACAACACAATAATTCATTAATTATTTGAGACATAGAATTCTATCTAGATAAGTATCTTCTCCTACCTACTCAGTTATTAAAAAGGGGTCATGAATTTGCACAATCAGTTTCACTTTAAATTAATATCTAATATCTACCTACTTGAAACTTTCTTTGTTGCGTGGAGGATAATGTAATATGCATTGATGGTGATATGAAAAACACTGTCTGACTCCGACAAGAACTAAAATAAGTTCTACTACAAAAAAATCCTGTTGGAGTCCTAATTGACAAATACTTCTGAGAGCGAGCTGCCGGATGTATGTTCTTTAATAGCGGCGCGTAACGAATTCTCTCATATTTCTGTCTAATCACACTCGCCTCAACATTCTTGTTCTAATCTTGCGACCATCACTCTTGCCCGACTTTCCAGATCCATGCGAGTAGTTATCATTGTATGCATCATCGTAGTTGCCATAATACTCGTCATCATTGTTACTTGAATAACCGATGGAACTTTCCTTTCCACTCTTGCCAGATGAAGATGCTGTATTGGAGGCAGTACTACTTTTACTGGACTTTCCTCCCTTTCCTCCCTTTCCGCATTTTCCTCCCTTCCCACCTTTACCACTCTTTCCACTCAAATCAATGCATGGCAAAAAGTCCATGCTCATCATGCTCATACTGTACTCATCATATTTGGTGGGTCCATTGGAGCTTTCAGAGGTGGGAACGATTGTAGGAATAGTAGTTAATGTTGCAATGGGTTGTAAGGAAGGACTGCTTGTAGGGGTTGAAGATTCTGGCGAAGCAGTTGGCGCGGGTGTTATATCAGTAGGTGGCGAGGTAGGCGGCTGGGTAGGTGGCGAGGTAGGTGTCTGGGTAGGTGGAGATGATTCTGGCGAAATTGTTGGTGAAATCGTTGGAATGTATGTCGATTCTGTTGGTTGTGAAGTAGAAGGACTGCGCGTAGGTGCCACCGATACAGGTGCCGCGGTATTTGGCTGTAAGGTAGGATCATTCGTTGGTTCTATCGGAGTGACAACTGGCGAAGCGGTTGGCTGCAAAGAACGACTGCGCGTGGGTGCCACCGATACAGGCGCAGCGGTAGTTGGAGCGGGTGTTTCTTCTGTTGGCTGTGTCGTAGGAGGATTGGTCACCGGAGTAACAACGGGGGAAGTTGTTGGATTGGGTGTCGCTCCCACTGGCTGCAAAGAAGGACTTCGCGTGGGTGCCACCGATACAGGCGCAGCGGTAGTTGGAGCGGATGTTTCTTCTGTTGGCTGGGTCGTAGGAGGATTGGTCACAGGAGTAACAACGGGGGAAGTTGTTGGAGCGGGTGTCGCTTCCACTGGAGCAGGTGTGGGAGAAACAGTAGGTTCGTCAGTTAGAGGTGGCAGAGTGACTACAAGTGTTGGTTCCTGCGTCGCTTCCACTGGCGCAGGTGTGGGCGCAACTGGTTCTGGCGTCGCGTCGGCAGGGGTAGGACTTTCCGTAGGATTTTGAGTTGGAGTTACATTAATGGGACTTCTGGTTGGAGCATCATTGTTGGCAGGGCAAAATGTGGATGGAGCTTCTTGGACATCATCCTGAGATAATGATTTCGCATGTGTCACAAGTGTGAGTCAATACTGAGTATTGTAGTTTGAATCAATGCGAACAATTTGCATCAACATAACATAACAAAACATGAAATATTAACAATCCACCTTGACTTACAAAATTAATCCAACCAAACTCCATGCCATCCTCAATGGTAACATCCTCAAACCCACACCCCAAAGTATACCTCCAAACAAACCTTCCCCTAACTTCCACCCCATCCGCATTCGCCCCAATCAAAAACAACACTCCCGTATCAGGCACAAAGTCCAATTGATCCTCAATGACCAAATCCGTGGATAGGTTGGAAGAGACGGAGTCATAGGTGAAGGAATCTCCATCCAATGCGGTAATGTCATTGAAGGAATCATCGATGTTAATGACATTGCCATCGGTGTCAAGTTCTAGGAATTGCATGGATGTAATAACCACTGGGACCATGGATGTATCTTGCAAGAAACGAATGGGTTCCGGAGCTGTAGCAGCAGAAGCAATAGCACCATCAGACGTAGCAGCTTGATTGTTCTTTCGGTTCAATTTTGCCTCCTTTTTCGCTAGCTTCTCCTTTTGTTTCTTGGTCAATAGCCATGGAATACCTGCCAGGATTTCATCTATGGATGGCAAACCTCCACCCGTAGTACCAATATTGTCACCAGCAGCATCGTCATCCAAGACACCATCATCGACCAAAGGGGTCAAGTTATCATCGCCGGAAGAACCACCTCCTCCGCCACTCGATCCATTTCCATCGGTAATTGTACAATCGGTGGAAGCAATTCCAAGACTGAACAAGACGTCATTGTTTTCGCATGTTTGATCAAAGGCGAGTGAGATGGTGATGGAGGTGGGCGAGCAGGTGCAGATTGATTCTTCTTGTAGTGAGCGATTGTCATTTCTATTGTTGATGTTGTTGTTGTTGATGTTGGCAAGGAAATTGATCGCTGTAGAGGAAGCTGCTGCTTGAAGAGCGAGCAGCGAGGAATATGCGGTGGCAGTTCTCATTGTGTGGAAGATTGTTATGATAATATATTCTATTGAAAGTCACAAGGATTGTGCGCTGATCGTGTAGGAATATCTTGTCAAGAATAACACCGTAGAACAATATTATCGCGTCAAAGGAATTAAATTGATTTGGATTGATGCAATGGCTAATGGCTGATAAGTAATGCGATAGTCACGAAAGAGAGGAATGATGGATTATTAATAAAGGTGGATAGCATGCAAGAAGGTATATTAATATTCAATGATTTGTATTGAATGGCTAATATCTAAATCAGCTGAGAATGGCCATCTATCGCTTCTTTCAGATTGAATTGTATTGAATTGAACAATGGCGATAATGCGCTGGGGAAATAATTAAAGATCTAGGTACAGTACTATGTATGCATCAATAACGATGGATAGTAATACATTTTGATGACTGCTTGCTTGATTGATAATATGATTGTTCCTCATATGTACCATATTATCGTTCTCTTCAATTACAACACAACATCATGCATTCTAGAGTATCGATCAAGTCGCTCAAAAATAAAAATGTGGCGACCAAAAGTCAGTTGTCACAAGATGTGTCACAGATTATTTGTGTGTAGTAGGGTATGGTACGTAAGACCACACATTTTAATCAGGAAATGGCACATATTGATAATTATTACAGCCTTTTTTTGAGATGAGGTGTTTCAAGTGTGCCAGGTAGAAAGATAGGATAGTGTACGGTACAATACGATACACGATTGGTGCATGTCTCATGTCTCCTTTCAATAGAGAGTCGCGGAGAAAAAATAAAAAATCCCATGGTGTTTGTATTGTATCTACTATGGTCTCCGTCTGTCTCCGTCCAGCCGGCCACAGAGTCGCCACACACATATTATCTACACCAACAACGGCCACAAATAAACGGTCGCTTCTCCATCCATTGGCTTTGTCATTTCCCTCATGTCCTTCCGATAGCTTCCGATATCCTCCATGTCCGAAGGGAAGTAAGAAGTAAAAGAGGTCGAAGCATTCATTTCATTGAATCATTATTATTCCCATAGATTCCCATTGTCGCATTGACCACGATAAACGTTACGATAGGGCATAGCATCCATAATAAATAAAACTCCTAATATTATTAGCATTGTATCTCTTGAAAGATGTCACGAGAGGAAGGCAACAGCAATAACAAGTCGCGCTCCGCCAGCAATCGTAGCCATCATAGCAGCAGCAAGCGATTGCCCAAGTCGTCGCCGCCCCAATCGCGCTTTTCGACATCGCCACAGCAGTCGCACTCGCAGTCGCAGTCGCATTACTTGCCCAGCTTGTCGTTCGACGATACCGAGCAGCAAGATAAAGAAGAAGGGCAGCCGTTCTATCCAGCTCCAGTTCAAAGCCAGCCACATCCACATCATCAGTTACAGCCACATCATCAGCCACAGCCACATCATCAGCAGCAACAACAGCGGCGGCGACATTTACAAAAAGAAAAGGAACATCCCCTCCAAAACAAAATCATTTTAGTAGATACCACCAGCATGGCCACCACCAGCAACAGCAACAGCAACAGCAGCATGTCCAGCCATACACACGCACATGCACATGCACATGCTCCCCGCCATCATCATCATCACGGCAGCTACCATCAATCCAGCAGCAGTAACGATAACAACAAGCAATCCAACAACAAGCAATCCAATAACAACAATAACTGTAATCAGAAACAGCTCGCCCTCACGACCACCCTCTCCAAATACGCCCGCGGAAACGACCGCCGCCAACTCCTCCGCAGCCTCTCCGACCCCTCCCAATTCCCCACCTGCCACAATTTGAAACCAGTCCAAGTCGAAGATATCGCCGCAGCGGAGAGGGAGGCGGCGGGGGAGAGGGGCATTTTGAATGGGGTCAAGTTTCTAAAGATGGCAGCATCAATAGAATGTGACAGCAATAGCAACATCAACATCAATAGCAACAGCAACATCAACACTCCCACAGATTCCTACTTTCTTCAAACCCTCCGCGAAATATCCACGCACATGTGCGACATGGACGGAGTCTACGCCGACCCCATGGCTCTCTACGGAGGGCTGCTACTGCGTCTTTCCAGATCCATTAGCGAACGGGATGCATTGGAGGTTACCACAAATTGGTTGGGAGGTGGGAAGGAGTTGGTGGTGTTGCCGTTGGTGAGGCGTCATCATGCTCATACCAACCATGCAGCAACCAATACCATCAATACCAATAGCACAGCTGCCAAAGTGGCATCCCCCATCGATGTCGAACTATACGTTGAATCGGGAAACGTCCACGCAAAAGTCACCATGATTCACGAATTGGGTCTCTTTCGCAAAACAGACTTGGAATTGCATGGAATCCAAATTAATAATGTGGGAGAAAGAAACAACATCAACAGCAACTCTGCGTCCGCACTACAAAATATGCAATACCAGATTCTCACAACATATCACGCATCCTTGATGAATTTGAAACCATGGATATTTGTGGATGCGGAGGTGGTGGAGAGGATTAATTTTGGGAGCGGTACTTCGGTGAGATTGTTGTATGTCAAGGTTCCAGAGAGAAAAAACAGCGGATATGCTTCGTAGTATGCTAGTAAATTGTTTTTGTTGGCGGTGTTGTTGTTGTTGTTGGATCTGGCTTGAAAATATTTATTGTAATACAGCATGTACAAAGTTTTTATATTTTAATTCTATCATTATATTATTATTATTATTATCCGTCATTGCAAATTACTTATAATCACATTGAATATGATGAAACAAGTATTGTATCTCACTCACACAGCAATCTCCCTGAACAACACTGTTTGGTACAGCCTTGGTGTGTTTTTTTTCTTCATTATCCAACTTTTCTCCTCCACTCCTCTGATCTGTTGAGACATGGTATAACATACATACTACTACATAATTAGTTTGATTTGTCGTTGTCAGTGTGATTTCCTTTTATTTTTATTGTCGTCAAAATCTGTTTCGGGGTTTGGATGTTTTACGTATGTGGAGATTTTGATATAATATCATTGTCGGTGATATCGGTGCGCACCCGCACCTTGTCTTGTCCATGTGATTTCTATTTTTCTTTATTGTTGATGGCAATGGCCAATGGCTGACTATTACTATACTAGTTACTAACACTGCAACATCATGATGCCCACTGTTTCAATTTCAACCAGAGATTGCCTCCTCAAGATGAATCTTCATGTAGTACTAAGTAATATGCTTGGCATGGCAGGCATCGTCGTGGCCTTGAATGAGAGGAATGATGCCCCAGCGATTAGGGGTGCCATCTCAGTGTCTGTGTATGATTTTGTCGGTACAAGTGATGTTGATGTTGGCTCAGGCAATGAAGCTTGTGGAAGCAACCCCAAAACCGTATTGCAAAGATCACAAGTGCAAATGGTCTATGACGCCTCAAGGGTCTTTTTACTTGTGCAGAGACTTAATCAGCACTCCTGCCCCTAGTCCTCCTACATCCTACATCTGATCCTGTGTTTGTCTGCAAACAACCAAACAATATTTGCTGATCCAAAGAAGACAATTTTTAAGTAGAAATTGATCAAAGAATCTTTGGTTTGGATTTGATTTTTTTCAAAGTCATCTGAGTGTGGATGAAATTCAACAGGTAGGTAAACTAGTCCAAATAAAGTTGATAATGGAAAATGTTGTCGAAAAAGGAGTTTTACAAGTGGAATTTATATTTTTGCAAGCATGAGGCTTGGTACCATAGTAGTCTTTATCTTGGCATATTGTCGTTTAAGAAGAGGTTCTCTACATTGCCTAATAGTTTGTGTGTGGATATTCAGCTTAAACACATTGCTTCTGATAATACAGGTATTAAACTGCACAATACAATTACAAGGAGGATGGAATCAACCAAAACCTGTTAGTAAAGAAAAGCAGCAATGACTTCATAATTTTATTTCTCCCTCAATTTATTATATGTTATTTAGTTTTCAACCCCAGAAGAATAAATAAAATTGAAACCTGAATCATCATAAAGTTGTTTGTGACAGCATTGGTTGTGAACTGAGATTATCATAATTTTCTGTTGTATGTAATTGTTAGCTACCTTGTTTTTGATCAAAATGTGCTTAAAAAACAGCTCTCTCGCAAAAGTTATGTGAAAGGTTTGTGTGTTTGTCTGTGTGTCTGTGTGTCTGTGTGTCTGTTCGCCAAGAAAACAAAAAAAACAAGCCAACTGTTTTCACACGTTTAAAACTAAAAATGTTCTAATTTTAAAACCTATTTAATTTTAACTGTTTGAACTAAAAACAATTTTAAATGTTGTTCGAAAAGAAGCTTGAGCTGCTGCGTCTAATAGAAGCCTGTGTGTTATTTCTCCGAATATTATTATTTATTATTCCATTGAAAATTATCATATCCCTTTTTAGAGAAATAGTATTGCTGCATCTTTGGCTTTGGCTTTGTGGGCTGGTTATTTCATTCATCTTGCAATTGCAACCCCTTCTCCCCCATCTGATATTTATTTGCGCTGGTGATAAGCATGATGTCATTTATGCAGTCTCAGTTCTCTGTATGATGCATCAATCTTTTATGATTAGGGTTCTGTTTCTTTTTCTGGAACATGACCTGATATTGATACCCATGAAAATGAAATTGGTATAACCAAAATGATAAATAAAATTTATATAGTCGGATACATAGTATTAATATTCATTTTTATTATTCAAAAAAATAGTTAATCTTTGTCATTTTAATAACGCAAAATCACAACGAACAAACTTCTCCTACTGATGACACTACTTGTGTGTCTTTGATTTCAACAGATCAGAAATCAGACATATTTGTCCAGTGCTGATGCAAAGTTCTGATTTTTTGATGGCAATAGCAAATAGCAACTGATTGAAGCTCTTGGTTGAAGAGATCTCCCGCCTCTCTCCCTCCGCAAATCATATTTTAGAAAATTTGAACTTTTGTTATAATGTAGTATCCTTCTTTGCTCTCAAGTCAGGACAATATTTTCAAAACCAAACCCCCCTCTATTGCATTGCATTATTTGGCTTTAATCGCTGTTTCGAAGTGAACACCAGTCTTTTTCACAGCACGATAAATCGCTTCCAGCATCTTTTGACGATTGCTCCAATACTCGTCCCCCGTTGGCTTAATTCTGAAATGCGCGTCAACCACAACAGCAAGATGATCATCCTCGTAATTTTGCCAGACCGCGCGAAACGCCCTCGACCCGTCTTTAATCAACTTTGGGCATGCTTCTTTAATTTCATCTTTGATGGCATCTAGCAACTTTGGTATTTTATCGGCATCATTGTAGCTGATCCTCAATGTCTGCTTGACTTGACATTGAGGAGTGCTGGAAAGAAGGTTTTTGGGGAGAATGAACTCATTGTAAAATTAGACCAGAAAAAATAATAAAATCATGATAACTCATCTGGAACAATCCCACAAGCATCAAACACGAATACATGAAAAATCAATGACTATTATTTCAGCTCGGCTTCTGCGGCTGCTCCAAAGCAAAATCGCCGATTGCCAAGCATCCTTCTACCAAAATCAGGCCGGTAGTATTGAAGCATCAACATCTCTAATCAGCCTTGCTTTCTACCAGTAATTCTCGTTCTCTTTACTGCAAAAAGGAAGCATAACAGGAATCAAAACTTGCTCGTTCACAAGCCGCTTCCATGTACTCATCACGCAACTAGCTCTAGACCAGAGCTTGATTCTTGTTGCGTCATTGTCTATTAACTGACACAAAATATGAACTTACCGGGATAAATTGTACACACGTTGACCACTCAGCTGCACACCAGAGAAAAAAGGATACAATGCAGAATAATAGAATAAGACAATGTATATAGGTGTTATCACACTAACAACAATAAACAAAAAGTCTCAGTGACGATATCAAAATAAAATAAGCATTTGTTCTTTTCGTTTCATAACATCTTACATGAGTATTTGGGATCCCAACAACTAACTCATCTGAACTGCGAATCATCGTTTCCATCCAACCCATTTTGACAATGATACCGCTAGTACCATCCGAAAAGCGGACTTCGTCGCCCTCAAACATTTTATCTGACATGTGGAGAGTGAGACCATTCATGATTTGGGTGGCCAAGTCTTTGCTAGCAAGACCGAATATGAGGGTGCCTGTTGCCCCAACACTGAACAAGGACTGTGCGATTGGAAATGATTTGCAAGTTGCATTAAATAAAAGTGAGGGAGTGAGATTATATGCAGGTTGCATTATTTTAATGAATCAGTTGGAATGCATGCAGGTCATTGTACATACTCACCTTGAGAGCCATTCCAGTTTGAACTTCAAGAAAATCAAGAATGCATAGCGACCATATAGTATACATCATTCCATCCAAAAGGTGGTCAATGATATTCAATTTTCCCATATCAACTATTATAATCGAACACGAAAGAACCAAGCAATGATGAGAGAGAATGAAAAATGAAAAGCGACGTAATTTTATGGTCACAACTGCCGTGCTAGCTCCGCTCGATAGTCACAATATTATATACCCACCTTTTGCCTTTCCGAAAGTATTTCTCAACAAATAACTCTTGAACACCTGTAACCGATGCGTAATCCACCCAGTATACGCAACTTTACTAAAAATTCTGGAAAAGTTATCCATGGTATTGGCATTGTGTCCCATGAGTTTCCCAACAAGGGCGATGCAGTCCACCGCAATGACGGAGATTCCCACGCGGGCGGCTTGGCTGACGTGATCTACTATTTGGTAGAGGAGAGATTTTTGGAACATGTTGGCTCGAAAGAGGCGTCGGTTGCGTCTTGTGGATGCTTCTTGAAGGCGTTTGCTTCGTCGGATCTCGTCGTCGTCCCATGGGGTGAGGGCTTCGTACATTTTTCGAGATATTGATTTTTGGGGTTCCGCTGTTTCGTCCTCGTCGAGGAATACAGCCGAATCCGGATCTGATTGTTGTGTGTCGTCGGCGTCAATGTTATTGCTGTCGGATGTGACATTCAGGTAGACATCATACATGGACCTGGTGAACGGGACCAGACCCCAACCAACTGCCACAAAAACGGCCACCTCCATCTCATCCACCAGATCTGCAATCGCAATGGCGATTTGTTGCAGCGATAAATCGCTCTTGCTGACGAAGAAATTGGACACAATGGGGAACAGCTTGCCCATTAGGGCGGTTTTCTTGAGCTTTTTGAGTTCGCTCTTGGGAATTTGGAGCACTTCGAGGAGGAGTGCTTCGGAAGAGGCGTCGCCATTTTGTTTCTTGTTGTCGCTGCTGCCATCCTTGGCGGGGAATTTCCATGCCATTGCGGTGGGAGAGCATGATAGAAGGAGTGACGATAGAAAATACACGAGGTGCAAGATGCTCCTTCGTCGTTTGATTGTTGCCGACATGATGTTGTATGTAGTGAAGCCTATCGTATCGTACCATAATATCCGGAATCCGGAAATGACCAGAGAAAAATAATTTTTAGAAGCACCTAAACTGAACTGCTACTTTCATTAAAATAAAGGTAAAACAGAATGATATTTATTATAATTACCTTTATTTTAATAAAATCGGATATCTCGGTAAATTTGATGACATATGTAATTCTCGTGGATTCCGTGGGGCTGTCTGCTGTCTGCCATCAAGACGAAAAAGAAATGAAACACGTAGGAATCAGTAGCGTACGTACGTCCTGCCATGAACCATCAATCTCGTTATTATTATTTAATTTTTAATTTTTAGCACCCATCATCACAACAAAAAAATCATAATCAAGCAAGCAAGGCATCGTCTCGCCAAGCCGATGTCATTGTGGTTATTATTATATTGTATTATTTCATTGGCGAATAAGAATTAATATATTGTGTAGTAGTAGTGGACTGTCAACATGCAGCATGCGATAATGATTAATTCAGCCTCCAAAGAATAATTTCAAACGTCATTTTCGCCGTTCGTCCTCATTAATTGAAAGGATATCGCTCGAGCTGCGCACGCAAAATAATATATCCGATTGCATTGGAATTTTTCAAGCGGAGCGGGGCAATTTACTGTATAGTATAATCAATCAATCAATCCATTAAAATGATGGCCACCTCAGCCTCGGGAATGAATGTCAAACAGGAACAACACGCCAAATTGGCAAAGCGAAGAAAGAGCACTTTCCGATTCATCTCGTTATTTGGTTGTGGGTCTGTTTGCCTCCTTCTCCTTTCTGCCATCGATCACCCGCAGCAGCTCGTTTCGGCATTTTCATCATCAGCTAGCAATCGAAATCATTTCCATTGTCTCAAGGGAGCTTCTTCTTGTTCTTCGTCGGCTTCTTCCAGACACAACATCCTGATGGTTGCCAATCCATCATCATCATCATCATCGTCATCCTCTCAAAAAAGTAATGATATTGAAAATGATGATGATGATGCATCATACAATAATAATATTCGAGCCAACAATGCCAACCCCAACTACAAACAAGGCAGAAAATATAAGAATAAACTGAAATCCTCCTCCTCTGCAAAAATAATGAATACGAAAACTACTAAATACGCTTCCAAAAATAATTACAACAACAGCAGCAACAACAACAACAACAAACCAAAAAATACCTACAACAACAACAACAACAACAACATGATGTCTTCGGCGGCCATTGCTGCTAGAACGTTCAACAAGGAATTGATTCAATGCGATACTGCCAAGGAATTATTGGCTTGTTTTATGGAGCAGTCTACGACTAACAGCATTACTTCCACCACCAATACAGGATCTACAGTAGCATCCTCTTCGGCAACTCATTTATCGGGAGCGAGTAAACTCAACTCGGTCAATTTTTCGACATGTCTCCATAGATTGGCACGATTTGTTACCTTTATCAATTACAACAACAATAACAACAACAACAAACAACAGCAACAACAACAAAGAGGGAATACAAACAATTACAACAACAACAACAATAATGCTTCAGTAAACGACAACGAAGAACAAAGAAAACAAGTCCTCAATGATCCACGATTTGCATTATTGGTATGTTCCATGGCGGAAATGGCAGCGGGCGCCAATCCCGCCATGAGTGTGGGGGAAGCCAATGGAGTTTTGGACACTTGGAGGAGAATGGGAACAGGAGCTGTTGTGAATCATGGTAATGAGAAGGATGAATATATTTATGATTGGGATGATAGATTTGATTTGGCTGCCAAGTGTATGAATCAATTGTCATTTGGCAATGGTGATGGTAGTGATGATGGGGATAGCAATGCAAGCAATTATGCATTCTCCTCAAGAGAATGTTCTAATGTTTGCTGGGCATTGGCAAAATTACGTTTGAATCCTCCTTCTGTGGCGTTTCCTTTGGGGAGGGTTGTTCAAGGGGGGAAGGATGAGGGATCAAGTTTGAATGACAATCATTCAGATGACAATGTCATCATTAATGGGAATATTGACAATGGTCATTTTTTTGATAGTGGTGACAATAATGAGAAACTACGACAATTTGTATCCATCCAAGAAATGTCATTGGATGTTATATCTTCCTCCTTGCAAGTACGATTGCAATTATTGGAGGAGGCACGCAAACGAAGGACTGCAGGTGCCGGTGGTGGAAGTAATACCGGAGCAGGAGGAGGATGGATCCCCGAACTATCTCGATTGGCCGGGAAAGTGTTGGATTTGATCGCCGTTCAAATCATTCAAGAGTATAAATTGCGCGATGGAGCCCACATTAGCAGTAGTGGCAGTGATGGTGGCAAATCGGGAGGAATGGGGGCAGCGGGAGGATTCAACCCCCAAGAAATGGCGAATGTGCTGTATTCCTTTGCGAAAGCCAAGCGCGGAGATCATTCCTTGTTTGATGCAGTGGCAGACGAATTAATGATAGAAACTCATAAGGAGATAGCGAGGGGTGGACAGGGACCAAAACCCCAGGAACTTTCCAATAGTATTTGGGCGTTTGCTACTGCGGGGATACGGGGGGATACTCAGGTTGGTTTTTAGGATCACCATGATTGCTTGCAAATTTTGGTTGTTATTTTACAATAATTCATTTGTTCCTCCATGCTTACTACTACTTTCTCTTTCTTGACCATTCTTGCAATTGAACAAAAATAGGTGGCATTAGTCAAATTCATGGCTGATGCACTAGACGAAGGCAATGGGCAATTCTTTGGATTTGATTTTAAACCGCAGGAATTGTCAAACACTGCATGGGGTGAGTGATTGATCTACACCATCATTCTTTTTCCAACATTTGCCTATATATTACTATTATTAACCATACCTTGGTCAATTTATCCTTGTAACAAAAACACTACACATTATAGCTCTTGCAACTCTTCATTCCAGACGAGGAGGTCCAGCAAACAATAATCAAATTAATCAACAACATAAGAAAACCACAGAAGCAATGGAAGATGACGGCATCGTCCGCATTCTCCGCTGGGTGGCCAAGGTCATTACTGAACGAACCAAAGATTTTAAACCGCAGGAATTATCAAATTCAGTTTGGGCCTTCTCCACCATAGGCTTTGGTTATGATGAATCATGCGGTACCAATGCTCACAATGATTATGTTCATGTCATGTCGGACGCTCCATTGGAAGATAAGATGTTGGTATTTACAACATTGGAAACCATTGCGGTGAATGCATTGCCGAGATTGGGAAAGTTTAAGGCACAGGAATTGAATAATTTGGCTTGGGGATTTGCGAGGTTGGGCCATCGGACTGAGAGGTCAGAACAATTATTTAGGGGGGTAGGGGAAGAATTGAAACGGCGAGGATGGCAGTTCAAACCGCAGGTGGGTTTGCTACTATTTTTTGCGAGAGGTCCTTATTTTCGGGATATTATCCGCCTCTCTCTTTTCGTGACAAGTCATGCCATTCACTGAGCAATTCACTGACATTTTTTTCTTTGCATTCCGTTTTTTAAAGGATGTTGGAACAACACTGTGGTCCTTTGCCACTGCTGAATACTTCGACTACGAAGCCTACAGAGCTGGCGCATCCAGACTCAACTTCCAACATATTCGTTCCTTCAAACCACAAGAAATGTCCAACACGGTGAGAAAAAAACATTGCCGGATTTCATTTGAGTTCCTTTTCATAACATGTATCTGAATAATGATTCATTCTCACACATTGGTATAATATAATCAATTGTATTGCCCTATTTGTATTTTGGCATTCAATAGTTATGGGCTTTGGCAACAGCAGGGTTCAGTCCCGAGCATATTCGAGCGTTTGATACGACTTTGGTTCCTGCATCAAAGAGGCCAACCATGGCAGAAATTACATCGGATCCATTCACAGAGTGCTTTGCTGCAGTTGCGGTTGAAACAATGAGGCGCCCGCATGACTTTAAGGATCAAGAGTTGAAAGATGTTCTTTGGAGCTTCTCGAAGGTAAGAAATTACTTTTGCCAAAGAAGAGTGTGTGTTGTGCGTGAATGTTTTTTCATTTGGCTGACGGAATAATTTGAATCCCCGGTTTATTGCATTTCCGATCAAACCAATTAATCATAAAGAGCGGAGTCCGTCACCCGGCCCTGTTTAAAAAGGTGGCAGAACACTTGGTGGGAAGAAGTGAGGCTATTTCTTCCCCTGGTACTAGAGGTTTTTCTACCTTCTCTTCTCAAGGACTTGGAAATACACTATGGAGTTTTGCCAAACAAGCGCAATTATCACAAGAAGTGATTGAAAGTTTGGGTGATCTTGCCAAAGTTGGAAGTACAGGTCGACTGGCTGTATACGAGACTAGCTGTCTGGATATTGGGGAACAACTTATTAAGCGTCTATTCGCCAGTGCTGCCGAATCAGGAATGGAAGAATCAGGTGAGTCGTTGTTGGCAATGATTCTCAATATTTGTTCTTCACTGGTACTAATCATTGTTGGGTTCTTTTGCGTCTTGATTCTTGATATCTTTATAGCGGGAGGCTTAGATCGGTTCAAAAACCAAGACATTTCTAACGTGGTATGCCCAAAGAAACAATCTTGCTTTGAGAATAATCTGAAAATACTGTAAATGCGTACTTATGTGATCTTTTTCTTTTCTTCTCTGTATCGTAGGTGTGGGCGTTTTCGACTCTAGGATTGTTGCATTCCAAGTTCTTCAAACAAACGGAGCTCCAGGTGTTATCACGGTAAGTCATTATTTCACAACTCATTGCTGAATAGTACCTACTTCTTCTTTTGACAGATCTAATTTCATCTGGTTCTGTATCAAAGAATTAATTCGAGAACAAACAATGCAAATAAAGTATTCAAAGCACAGGAGATAGCGAATTTGTTATGGTCGTTTGCAACACTAAACGTCCAGCCAGAATCAGGAATGATTGATGCACTATCATCATACATGGCCTCCGAATGCCGTGGAAGGAATGGATTTGACGAATATTCCATAGCCAAGATATTTAAACGGCAAGAGTTGACGGTAAATACAACGTTTGCAGTGAAAGTTGATTCTCATTTTGGCCTTTTTGTTGCTGTTGCTCACGCTAAGTTGGACAATTTTTTCTCATCTGCATTTCCCCCTATAACTGTCCGAAGAATATTGCATGGAGTTGCGCCGTATTAGGGAGATATCCTAAAGAACTCATGGAAATCCTTTACACTGGAATTTTTGGGACAAGTAATGATCCAAAAAAGATGAAGCAAATCTTCAAGGATGATGGCCTCCAAAAAAGTAGCATAATGACATTTTACTATGTAAGAATTCATTTCATTTTCATCGTTAACTCAGTTTTGGACTGTTTTATCTCACCTCAGATCTGTTTCCTTCATCTGATTCGCCAGGTACAAGTTGCCGCTGACATTGAGGCTCCACAATTGAGTAAGTCTGTTAGCATTATCATTATATTATTGCTGTTGTTGTCATCAATAACCCTAACGTTGGCACATCGTCGTCATTCTTGCAAATAGAGTTGTCTCTTCCAATAGGATTCCCTAAGGACTGGGGAGAAGATGACGAAGGAGGTGTTTCTTCAAAGAGTGATGGAGATGTCGATGAATTAGTACAAATGTCGTCGTCAATGCTGACTCTGACAACAAGCAAGTTCCAGCGAGACGTGAGGTGTGTACAATTGTTGCATACATTTCTTGTTTACTCTACCTCACGCGAAAATTGCATTACTTACATATATCAATGCGTTTCTATGAAATATCCAGTGATACGTTCAGTGACATTGGCTTCGATAACATTCTTGAGCATGTCATCGATACCACCTCCATTAAAGACGAGTACGGTGTTCACTTGCCGTCAAATCCGCAAGATTTTCTCTCAATTGATATAGCCAACATTAAAAAACGAATTGGGATTGAAGTTGATGGACCAGCTCACTTTGTTCAGATAATTGATGGCAAAACTGATAATGGGCCAACAAAATCTATTCTTGTTTCGGGCGAAGAAAACGATCTTTTAGATCGTGGTGATAACCGTGTCAATGGTCCAACTACATTGAAGCATCGATTATTGACTCATCTTGGATGGAATATTATTCATTTGCCTTATTGGGAATATCAGGGATTGGGAAAAGACAAAAACAAGGAGAGGTCCTACTGCCAAAGCGTTTTAGACGAATCAATGTCTTAAGTTAAATAAACAAATTCAATTCAAAATTTTAGTAGCTGATATCTTATATCTTCTATACGATGTGCAAGAAACTCCCGGCAGTGACAAGCATACACCTCGCACATCTGCGTCCCTTACTGTTCTTCAACTGCGTTGTAGCCTGTTGTAGCTCTCGATTCATCAACTGGATATTTATACATAATTTCATTCTAAGTCAAGAACATCGTCATCACCAAAAAGGTCGCCGAAGAGATCTGCCACATAAACATCCGGATGGCATTCAAACGAAATACGCGAACGTCGTGGAATAATTGTTTCGGTGGTGCCTGGACGCTGTTGAGCATTATTCACTTGGAGCACAGCGTAACCATGGCGGAGAGTTTCAACGTTCGAATGATCAATATCTCTTAGAAGAATGGTGGCTTGGCGTAACCCCGGAATAGAGTGATACATGAATGGATCTTGCTGGTGGAGAGACTTGGCATCTTTCTCGCTTAGATTCCTGACATCGACCTGTTTGATCTTGGGCTTGGCGATTGGCATGCTTTGCTCGTTATTCAAGACGTTGTGGCCGGTAGTGAGCGCTTTGCTGTCAGAGTTGTTTATCATTGTGGTGTTTGACATGTTGTTGGATGGACTTCGTTCTTTTTTGCGTTTTAGAGGAAATGAGTATTAGTAGATGCTGTACAATAGTACTCGCTGTTTTTTTTTTTTTTTTTTTTTGGTTGGCTGCAACTCACACCACGGTACAATAACATGCACGAGAATCTACCTACTATTTTGAATCTTTAGGTATCGTACTCAAGATACTGTCTTAAAAACCGCCTTACAACTACAATAATGACACTTGATGACACACAGATTCGTCTCAATTATTACCAATGACACAAATGTTCTTTTCTTCGCGTGTCTACTACTCCGTTTTTATTACGATTATGATGAATAGTGTACTCCGCAATTTCTGATCGTACCGATAGATATATAACTGATACTAGAGTAAGTTGATAGTATCGATTACTAATATTATATAGTACCATCATCTTGGACATTTAAATATTGTATGAAATTTTAGTGACGAATTTTCATCCCGAAATAATTAAAACTACTTACGCCAGGATGCAGCCATATTGAAAATAAATTACTGTAGTACTATCGTAGAGTATTATTCTACGCAGTCGCATTAACTCGTTTTGTCGTTTCCGGTACAATACGAGTAGGTGCGGCCTGATCAATGTCAAAACAGATTTATATGTAGCGCGTAGGTAGATAGATAGGTACGACATCAAGGTACCCTCTTTGTTGGTGAAAACGTATTAGCTTTTTGAAAGTATATTAGGTCAAGAAATTTGAAGATATTACGTATTAGGTGAACGATGGTATTACGT
>JALLAR010000153.1:0-21309 GCA_036939335.1 Conticribra guillardii
TACTATTGTAAGTAAAGAAAATAATACTTAATAATAATACAATACAATGCTCCATATACTACTACATAGAGTAGCTGGAAATTGGAAATACTACTAACAACTACTACTAACTATGTATGGTACCTAGAGAGTAGTACCTTCATTCTTCATTGCTCTCATAAACCATGGGACAGGTATGGTACCATTAAATCCAGATATTCACATTCGCTTTTAAATTCAAACGTTCGCAGGCGGGGCGGGGTACGATAGATGGTAGATATCTCTAATCTCTCTATTGTACTATCTACAATACCTCACATCTCAATATCAAGAAGCGAAAAACCAACACCATGTCCGCAGCCGCCATCGCCGGGCAGGGGCAGCCGAATATCGGTCTGGATATCGGAACCCAACAAACCTTGCCACATCAGTTTGACAATTCCCAAAGAAATATTCCTCCAGTTCCAGTAACTCCCGAAACTGCCACCAAGGGCAATGTCACCACCACAAACACAAACCATAACCACAACAAAAACCACGATATGAAACTATCATCAAGCAATGGCCCCGTCGACGATGACAATGATGCCTCCGACGACGACGACGACAGCCAAGTCATGGAGCTCGCCGCCATGATCATGGAAGTCGCCTCCAAAAAGAGCAAGAAGAAATCCCTCCAACAACGAATCAAGGGCCGGCTCAAGAAATCAGGTGGACGAACCCCATCCAAATTCGAACGAATTGAACGACGTATGCAGCGCATGCGTTGCTATTGCGGATCAACTCGATGCGTTGACAATGATAGTTTGGATGGCGATGAGGAGTACGACGTTGTGGAGGATGTGGAGGATGATGATGACGACGATGATGATGATGATGACTTCCCTGAACAGAAGATAGAGCAGCCAGATCGCATTATGGAATTTGTCAACATGTTGTCGGATGTTGTGGATAATTTCGATGAAGTGACTCAGCCCTTGCAGAAGCACATCTGTGATATTATGGGGGGTTGTGATGGACATGGCCAGCCAAGTGGATTGGATGGATTGAATACCGCCCAAGCGGTTGTCGATCCCAATGGATTGCCACTTCCAATCAAGGCTCAAGACGGGGCAGAAGATTCTACAATCAAGGCTCAAGGTGGGGCTGAGGATTCTGAATTGATCAAAGACGAGGGCTTAAAAAGGAACCAGTCTTTCAATGGTGCTGCTAAAACCAAAACTGCAGATTCAACCACTGCCAAGAAGAGCAAGTCTTCCTCGAAACCCAAGGAAGAGGATCGATACAAATTAGTCCACGTTACTGTTACTGCACTTGCCCTCTCTGGATTGACTGTCGAGACCAAAAGCAAGAAGACCAGCAAGGGAAACAATGAAAGTGCAAGCAAAAGCAACAATGGCACTAGTACGACTCCCATCAATGCCATCCTCAGCATTGCCAAACAAACCACATCCAGTGACTGTGCCATATACACGCACATTCCAAGTATGCCCGTTGTTCGTGATCCCGTCAAAGGAGGAGGAAACACAAGTTCAAGTAGTAATGGAAGCAAAAAAAATACAAAAACGAGGCAACACTTACTTGCCGTATGGCCGACGGAAAATGATCCCACCGAAGAAGAGGAGGAAAATAAAGTTGCCGCAGTGGAATTGAGTGAGGATATGAAGCTTCTTGAGAAAGCGACACCCAATGCTCAATTGGGATCGCTCATTTCTTCCGTGGCTTTTACGAGATTGATCGGAATATCCAGATTTTCGTCCACGGCTGCCAATGGTGTCGATGGCGCAGAGGATTATGAACGAGAAAGCAGTAGTTCATACTATCATTCTTCCAAAGGTGGAAAGAAATACAAGAGTGGTCGCAGTAGTAGTGAGTTGGCAACATCGACAAAGAAGAAGAAGGGCGATATCAAGACCACATACATGCCCTCCCTTGTAGAATTCCGTGTCTGCATCATGAGAGACAATTCGGAAATAGTTCCTGTGGGTGTTGCCAGAGTGGCGGTGTCGGGAGATGAACGAGATGTGGAAATGACGATTCCAGTGGTGCAAGAGTATTGGAAGTCGGTGAAGCATCTTTCAAAGAAGAATGCTGTTGCCGATGACAAGCACCTAACTGGATGTGATACAACTGCCAATCACAGCACCAATAGCACTCTGGACTGTGCCCGCTTCAAGGGAGCCAAGAAAGAAAGCTACCGTCTCGAACCTGATTCCTTCCTTCGCATACGTCTTCAAATTCATTCGGACCCGCAAGAACGAAGTTTTTCGTATCCCGTCTTCAACCCTCGTGTCTCCTCCAATGACTACATTCCCAAGGGCGAAGAACATGGACAATTGAGTCATGCATTGAGAAAGAAGTACAAGGCTCATGTCAAATCAGAGAAACAATTGAAATCGTTGAAATCCGCCTCTTCTTCTGTGGTTGTCGTATCTTCCTCCTCTCGCACTGTCGATGGAATGAGTCATGGGTCAAAGAAGGATGGTAATAATGACAAAACTAAGGAAACTAGCGAAGTTACGGAGAGCCCAAGTTGTGATGAGTCGAGCTTTGGTGGTTCGACTGTTGGTGGGGTGAACCCTCTTGATCCAGCAGCACATGCTGTTCTGAACAATGTTCCCCAGGATACTAACGTTACTGGGAATAAACCCCATATCCTCGAGGATGAAGATAATAAGATGGATGTAGAAGTGGCTGCTACTGCATTAGCCGCCGGAACTATTGCCACAGTGGCCCTCACCAAGCAAAAATCCAATGGGTCCAGTACAAGTAAAAACTCCAAGGCTAACAACAGCGCCGTAGCATCTTCAGGGGATCAACCTGAATTACAAGGCTGCTGTAGTACCAACCTTGGTGACAACGATGACGAGGAATCACCAGAAAAGTGTGATATTGACGAATTCGCACAGAGCGCCAATTGTATTGACAGCAATGTCGACGATACATCCATTCAAGTGCAAAGCTATAGCAACGTGTGCAGTGGGATGGAACCAGAGCTGGATGAATCGCATGAACTTAGTTACAATGATGTATTTAATAATCATTTAGACCAAGTTCAGGCATCTGAGGACGAGTTTCAGTCAATCGCCAATTTAGATCAGGGAATTGATGATACTGAAGAAAACAAGCATATCGATCCTTATGGAGTTATGGTGCATATCACTAGCAATATGCCAAACACAACTGAAGAGAGCTTCCAGAAGACAGATCAAGCAGGGGTTGTCAAAGAAGTAGTATCATGTGACAATAGTGTGAAGCATGTTCATGATGTGAGCGAAATCAATCACACTGTTTCTTTGATGGATGAAGATATTGACGAGAGGAATGTGTCTAAGAACCGCGACATTGATGTTGCTTTGACTTGTCAAGGTGGTGATGATGACATTGGCAATGGGATTGAAATAGATGATGTAGAATATTTTCGTTTCCAAGATCACGAAGATTTGGAGTCACGGGGAGAACCAGTCGCTATCTTACCCGATTGCAACGAAGATGTACCACTAGCATGTGATGGTGATGACTCCCTCGTTATTTTACCAGGATGTGATGAAGACGAATCACTACCTTCACGAAAGAAATGCGAGGAAAATCTGCTAGTAGCAATTGAGGAGAAGGAAGATTCAACAACAACTATGGGGAAGTCCAAGAAGGGCAAGAAGTGGGGAAAAATGTTAAAGAAAGCACTTCTCGATTGACACTGCATCTTAACAAGTCCATCTACATGTGATGAAACCCTCCTTGTGTTAGGTCATTTTAGATTAAATTATACATGAAATTGTTTGAATAAGAAATTATATTTGAATATTAGGTTATTGCAAAAAATTAAATCTCTACCACTTACTGCTGCATGTGAGTTCAAAAATAATAACACTTTTCTGCTGCATTTTTCGGGAAACAAAGGCAACCATGATGTCACTGCACCTCGCCTTGTATGTGAAAAAAGACTATTTTTAAAACCCAAGATCGGCAGTTGCAATTGAAGAGCTCATGGATTGAGAGTCATAGACATACAATCCAACATAGTCTTCATCACAGTGATGCCCTGCAGCACCCAGTGTCTTACAGGCTTCACCAAAATCTGCTAAAGGGGTACCACAAATCATTTTCTCTCGAATTCTTTTCGAGAGTGACTTCGGAGGTTTGGCAGCAGGTTTGGCAACATCTTGATCCACCAGACTTGCTGCAAATGTGGATATGTCGATCCGCGTTTGATTTTGGTATTTGTGAGGGTCAAGAAGTTGCGTATTTTTTTTCATTATTTCTTGTTGATCTTGCTGAAATGAAGTCAAACAACTTATTCTTTCTTTCAATTGGCCTAAGGAATTGACATTTGGCAGCTTTGCTTGTGTTTTTATCCAAGAATGCATATTATTTACGCCCTTCGCAACTCCACCAGTGCCATCTGTTTCAATGCATTTGCTACTTTTGCCAGTTTTGCGTTGACCTTCGTTCAAACGTCTCTCGGAATTTTGATCATTTAATGAACACGCATCATCTGTGACTACTGAATTGTTGACAGCTTTATCACTTCCATCACCCACCCCATTGCCTGCTGACATTAGAACACTTTTTAGTTCATTTTCATCCTGTTTGAGACGAATTGCAGTAGGCGTCACCGTTGAATGTTGTTTCTTGTCCATCTCTGATGTTGAAGGATTGAGTGCCTGTTTCAGAAGCAGGTTTGTTACAATTGGTATTCTTGGTGTTCTTGGAAACCATGATTTTGTTGTACTTCCCAAATTCTCTTTGTTTTCTTTGCTCTTGGGACTATTTTCGTGATGATGAATTACCGAGGGCGGTGCAAAATAGTGAGGCCCAGTATCTCCTTCCATCCAACCACCTTTGATATAATGACGTTGCCCATTACTTGGGTCCCAGCAACAATTTCTATCACAATTGCTTAAGACAGGCAGAGATACTGTTTCAACACATACAGATATGGTAGCATTGTTATCAAGCACCACCATCCTTTTTGGCTCATCATCGTTGAGATTGTTGACATTTGCTTGTGGCATTGTTGTTCTTATTGGTAAGCGTAACATTCTCCCAGTAGGGGGCATTTTTCTTACACATTCCAAATGATTTTCTTCCATAGAATATGTATCACCAGCATTAGATACATCGTAAAAAGAATGCGGCACTTTCAAATGGGAGACTCCGCGGCAAATGTGCCAATCATTCTCAGCAAATGTTTCTTCCTCTATTATTATTTGTGAATCTGTGTCATCATTTTCTGCAAAGTCGCAAGGTCTTTTGTCCTTTTCACCTTCTTGCCGGGAACCAGGAGAATTTATTGATCTGTATTCCTTCGCATTGGCATTATTGGAATTATCTGATAGCGGGTCTATCGCTGTGCAAGTAACACATACGTGTAATTCAACAATATCTGGTAACCTGGGCGAAGTAGGTCCATTGCATGGCGTCGATGGTAGTTTTATTTCTAGATGAGGCACGGGTTCATTTTCCACCATTTCATTATTGCAGTTTTCATCGTCAGTTTGTAAATTGTGTTGTGTTGCTTTCGTCGGCAGGGAAATATCTGCGTTTACCCCTTTCGTATTTTCGTAGCAACTTCGCCAATATGCTACGCCCATTGGGCTCAATTTTCCAGAATCAGAATAACTCGTGAAATTATTTTTTGGAAATTGCACATGCTCTGATTCCACCGCGAGCAAGTTGCCCTCACTTTGAAAAAGAGAAGAATAATGCGACGAGGGGACAATCATGGATTCGGCAGGAAAAGAAGATCGGAAGCCTACGAATGCAGTTATTTTCATTGTCGGTGATGCTGGTGGCGAAGCAGCCTTCTCTGACTTTGATGATGCGCATTCGTCGTTTTTCCATTCCATAGTAGAGATACGGATTCCATCCAGCGACAAAATGGTGACTCGTAGCCCCTTCACGGCCTCCTTGTTAGAACTTCCCGCGTTGCAATCTTCCAATGCTCGATCGGTACTGCAAGCTTTCGATTTTATTGCGCAGGTTTCTTTCACAACGCCAGTGGCGTCACCGCGTTCGTGACCGTCGTTCCTTCCAGTCGTGAGTTGTTCTTGTCTTACTGTGGCTTTCATGGTTGATTCAGTTTCGCATGCAAAATCGTCGCAAGCCAGCGCGTTTGGAGCGAAAGCAAGTCGAGAATATCAATGACAAGACGACTTTTTACCTACCGCCTCTAGAGGTAGAGTCTGGCGTTGGAAGGTTGAAGAAGGTTAAAGGTCGTTGCGTCTGTCGCTGCTAGTGGCTGCGCTATATTATTATATATTGCACTCTCGAGTAGATACATCATTATTATGCGTCCGCAGGGTTCATAGTACAGTGTCCTCTCGGATCATGATCTATCATGGCATGATCTGAACCAATAACCAATAATTATGATGCGATATGGTAGTACAATGTTGTTGTCGCCCCTTCTCATCAGTTGAAAATGCCGTTGTACGATATTGCGTGCGTGGGCGGTGGGAAAGAAATAATGCTTTCTCGCCAAATTCAGAAATTTCTAAACCCCTTATCGAGCAGAGAGGTGTTGGTCTGATTATTTCTATGTTATTACCTATGTCCGTTTAACGCACTAATAAAATAAAATAACAAATAGGAGTAATATTCTTACTACCATACAAATCATTATTATTTCTTGTCATGATGTGTTACCATGGGCAGCCCATATTTGGCTGCAAGATTCTGTTCTTCTAGATAGAGAGGATTGCTTCAATAGTCAGTGTGCATATGTGAAAATGACTCCTACCGACATTAAAAATAATTCATCCACCAGTCTATAGAGAATATTGCTATTTGATTAGCCATTATTTGCCAACCCTTTAAAATTGGCCTTTTTCTTATTGTATTGAAATAAGTAGGCACAATGTTCCAATTTCATTGCGTGGAAATGATCTGTTATGCAAAATTGTGTTTCTTGGTTGAAGAGATCATTACATTGTAACAAAGTAGTGCTGTGTTGACCTTACGAAACATTATTTTTTATTATCTAAGGATTTATTTTCCGTACAGTTGAAATTGAAACCATTTGATTTTCCATTGAATGTCTACCACCGCATAGATCCATCCCAAACAAGCCAACGCTTAATGTTGGTAAATCCTCTTCCTCACTTGCCGCTACATTGATGCTTCTCAACAAAGTCTCCACTGGTGATTCGTCTACTTCATCTCCATCAGGCAATTGCCAGTCTTGGATAAAAGTATGTGCCTCTTCGGAGAGGGCGATACCCATTTCTACTATCCACATGCTCGAGCACCAGGACATAAAATACCCAACCTTCTTGAAAGCAAGCCTGTATAGCTGTTTGCTTTCTTCGCACTCTTTTTTCATCATTTCGCTGTTCCTTGATGACGCAGAATCATGAAGGCGATTGGATTTTATAATTTTGAGTTGCTTCTTTGTGTATTCCATGCCCGTTTGGCAAATATCAGATGCCTCAAACAGCATTCTCAAAACGTAACGCCGATGATGCGACAAAGTTGCTACATCGGATGCAAGGGTTTCCCACGTCACTTGATACCTTTTGCTTGCAACAGGAACGGTTTTTTGAATCTCGACGAGTTTTTCCGCGCATGACGATAATGCATCATGGACACTTTCGTATCTTGCATCTTTCGATAGCACCGATGAATGGGACAGAAGCAGTGCCGCCCGATCGATGGCAATGTCGTCCCGTTGATCTGCAGGAGATAAATAATGAGCAGTACTTCGCATTGCAAATGATGTGGCATACAAAACCTCTAGAACATTGTATGCCAAATATATGTTTGGCGTTACATTGCGGGTTATGCAGAGCTTGGGTAGAGGCGGCAATTCAATTATTCGTTCATCGAGTGTAGGTGTATCAGATAAAATTTCTTCTTCGGGATCACTCATGCCTTCACTACAAGGCAGCCACCATGGTTTCCAAATTGGTTGTGTTCGGTTTAAAATGCTCTGAGCATTAACTTTACCCTCGTCCTCAATAGCTTTTGTATCGCATTTGCTTTTGCAACCATCCTCATTTTTTGTTGAAAGACTTTTGACATTTTCCTCTGCGATATTATCATTTTCAAGAAAAGGCTTCCAAGCATCCTCTGACAATATTTGCTCATCGCCTCCTGATGATTCTCCAGTGGCGGATGCTAAAGCACATTCAAAGGCATGAAGTAAATGTGGCGGGATTGAATCTATGATATTTCTTCCGTGCTCATCACCACCCTCCTCGCAATTGCTGTCGTCGATGTCATTCTCCTCCATTTGTAATATATATGCTGCCAATTCTGCCAGATCGTCATCTGATATTTGAACAGCAGAATTATTATTATTCGTCAAGGAGAGAGATGCCGCTGCCGATGTATACTCATTCCCACGCTTCAAATCCGATTTCATTCCATCAAGCAGAACTATATTGCTCTCTCGATCTTTCCCATCCTCCGTCAGCATTTGCGACAGAGAGTCTTCCTTTTGCTCTAAATGGTCCAACTCCTCATTGATATCTCTATGCATCCTCGCTAATATCCCACGAAGTTTGGCATCATCCTCATTATTGCCAAGAGATTGATAGTCGCCCAACACGCGATCTTTGTAAAATGACTCTGTGCACATACTACCCTGATCCGCGGCGTCCGAGGCACTTCCATCGTGAATACGATAACATGACACGCTGCAATAGGGAGCTTGGCATTTAGGACAAGTGTATCTTGCCACATTTTTCATGCATGTGTCGCATATTATTTTGTTTTGATTGGTCGACTGTGGTTGGGAGCTCGATATGTCGTTGTTGATGAGGTTTTGTGTTTGATTGTTGTGCGTCTGCGGGTGATTTACTACTTCAATTATTTGAATTTTTGGCGCGGGAAAATTATTTTTGAAAGTGGATCTCGTTGGATCATTCGAAACTGACGTTGTTGGGTCTTTTCTTGTGTTTTTAACTTTCACCTTTTCAATAACTTTCACCTCCTTTTTCAAATGAGTATTGGTGTCATTGGCTAGGTCCTGATTATTGGCGTTTCTTGTTTCGAATTGATTGTGCGATGCATCTATTGAAGTTGAATACCCGAACACTCCTTTCCCGTCTTCTTCCTCGTTGACATTATCGTCAAGTCTCGCGGCCAATTCTTCATTGATATCATCATCTGTACTACGATCAGGTGTATCATTTTCATCATACGCAGGTGTGGGAGGAAGATCTACAGTTTGCACCCGGGATGGTCTTGGTTTGGTATGTTGAACTCGGGGAAGAATAGACATGGGGTAGGGCGATGGACTGTAGGAGCCGGGATCGCGAGAGGGGGTCGTCTTCCTTTGCGTCATTGTGGTGGATAGATGCTGTCAAATTATGGCTTAGCCTGTTGTGGATTTTTTTCGCGAGATTGCTGTCGGCGCGTGCTGTGGGCTGTGGGCTGTATGATGTGGGCTGTGCGTGGGCTGTCGGGAATCTAGAAGAAGATGATGATTGATGATGTTCTTATCGTACTAATTCCTTCGTAATTTACAGCCTTGGGACTGACGCGACGCCCGAATGAAGGCCGATGGCAAAATTCGTGACTGCATGCACATCATTAAAAATAATATCGTCGATCGTCGGCAACAATGAAGTGCCTCCTTTCCCTTCTCCTTCCTCTCATCATGCTATCTTCCTCCGTTCGATCATTCACCACCAAAACTATCGGCGTGACTGGAAGGTCCGGGCGCGCCGCCTGCATCACCCGGTCTGCGTCGTTCCTCTCCTCACCGGCATCATTGTCGCATCAACAACAACAACGCATGCGCGCCGTCGCACCCTCTTACTACTCTGCGGTGGTCTCCACATCCACAACTTCGTCAACGACTCGCTGGATGTCCTCTGGCGAGGGAGATGGGCCTTCGGTTGTGGAACAGTGTCGACAGAAAATTGCAGTGGCGTTGGATACTGAAGATGTGACTGTTACTGGTGAGTTACATTTTGGTCTGTATGTTCGACCCTGTTTTTATTTGGCAATGAGGGTCTTCATTGCAATGCAATTGTTCACCCGTGAAAGATTTACCGCATTACTCACGAACTATCATGTTTGCCGTTTGCTTTCCATAATCATGGTTTAATGTTTTCAATCCACGTTTCCCCTTATAAACAACAATTCGCTCGATAAATGAAATGAATCCATTGACTCGGCGTGATTCCATAGGAGCATATGATGACCCAAATGGATCTCACATCTCTATCGTGGTTGTGTCCTCAATGTTTGAGGGGAAACGTCCTGTACAACGTCAACAACTTGTGTATAAGGCCTTGTGGGAGGAGTTGAAGGGAGCCGTTCATGCGGTGGATTCGATGGTGTGCAAGACCCCCAATGAATAATAATTGCACTACACGCACAATATGATGGCTTTTAGATTGTGTGAGGCTTTGGGTGGTGCTTTTGAATGAGGTATCTGTTGTGTCTGATTTATTTCAAACAACTTGTCGCTCCTTAAGTAATGAAAGCATTTCCAATTTTTATCATAACACATGAGGCAGATCATATATCACAAAGGAAAGGAGGAGATAACCACAACAAAATGCGGTAGTGCAGCAGCTGTTCTACATACTGTAGAATTAAGAAGTGAACCAATATTAACTTCGATTCTTCACATATGACATATGATCATCTTAGGCCACTTATTATTGTATTCACTACATGAACTACTTCTTATTAAAATACCAGGTTAAACATCTTTTTCATTATGATGTAAACTCATGTTACAGTAGGATAATCTCTCTCTATAGAGGGAGGTAGAAAGTGTGTCATTGTTATTCTAGAGCTGTTGAATTGGTGTGTGTTTTGTGTTTTGTAGTAGATAGGTAGATAGATAGGTGTGATACTCAGGGATTAGTACTACTATTGCTATTATATGATATATTATTATGTAGTAACATGCATTTCATACAATCAACAGCTGCTCCGTGGCGCAGAGGAAGCGTGTTGGGCTCATAACCCAAAGGTCCTAGGATCGAAACCTAGTGGAGCAAAGCCTGATAACCAACCACTGCTAAGGATATGAGATATAAGTCCTGGTTTTTGCATTGTTGTGAAGACGTTTTTTGATAAATTGTTCTTTTTTCACAAATTTGCCATGTTTGGTCTATTTGGTCTACAATATGCCCATCATTCATTACAAACTTGGTGATGGTGTTCACAAGATTATTTCCATACTCTCTAGGTAGTACCAACATTGTATCAGAACAACGCACTTGGTTTGTTCAAGTTACTGCACAGTAAAAGTGCAAAGCACCACTTGGTTTTAAGGTATGATGTCTAGTTCACTAAATTTATTGTTTCCTGTATTACATTTTTATGGACATTCTATTTTTTTACATCGACAATGCACCTCTGTCGGACTTCCAAATATTTATTACAACTTGCACAATCAAAGTGCATGCCTAATTTGAAAACTCTGATGAGGAAAGTTATTTCAAAGACTGAGAACATACTATTGTTTGTTCTCTTCATGACGTTGGAAGGGTATCAGAAGGCTTCAACTCCTTCTTCCAAGGCATTCCGCCGTATCGTTGATTCCACAAACCTTCGTTGACAAGAAGCATGGTAGGAGAATGCAAAGCATCATTGTTATTAATCAGCAGATAAAACGAATTTGTGGATGATTATCATCATAGTGTTACTTACCATCGGTGGCAGTAAACCTGCCAGGCTGGATCCCCCTGACTGTAAGTCCATTAATGCCCCCCCAACTTAATCCCAAGTCAAAAACATGTGGATTGGCATTAACATACTTAACAATTAAACTGATGGCAGCATCGTCGACAGCGAATTCCTGAACATACAAACCAATTTTAAGCTGGTAATGATTCTTGTATTCTTGTATAGTGCTGCAGACACCGCCTGGGGCTTCTTCGTACATGAAGTCAGTGATTGATAATGATTTCTGTCTACGATCCGCTACGATGAGTTTGGTGAAAAGATCGCTTTCCAAAGAAGCCCCATCATCCATGCTTTCAGCACATGTTTCACTTTCATCATCGGATATGTTTTGACTTTTAGGGCTGAACTGCATCGGCTGTGTCGTCTTGGCGTAGGGCTTGAGGCGATAACTTTGTTTGATATCCTCCACATCAAAACAAATTTGCATCCTATGCCCCACGATGTTCTTAATATCGTCAATGTCGTAAAGGTTTGGATAGTCCCAGAGTAACGATCTGCAGCCAAAGAAGAACACACTTGGTGAGTACATAGGCGGTTCAAAAATATTATTTAACAATAAAGAAACTGAACCTTACCCAGCATTAAAGAAAACTCTGTCTCCCCTCTTGATACGGCCGTCGTGACAACCGAGTTGCATGTCCCCCGCAGAATGAGCGAAAACAATCTCGTTGACAGAGCTGCTGCAATATCTGGAAATGTCACGGACTTCATCAACAAAAAAAGATGCAATTCCCTCAACCCGAGCACCTGCGTCGCGCAAAAAATCAATTACAAGTGCCCATACCCTACGAGAAACATGCCTAGATTTCATATCTAGAACAAGTCCAAACGGTGCAGCGCATTGCATGATTGGTTTCAGAGCAGCAATGCTCTCTGCTATTGGTGTGTCTGGACAAATTGACTTGGCTAAGGCATTCAACGAAGTAGTGTCAACACGTCGAGGAGGTTTTCTCCTTGCTGAACGTTTTTGTTTTGACACAATTCTTTTCCTTAGACGAGCTGACTTCTGCGGAGATGACTCACTAGTTGTTGAACCATCAGTTGAAATATCGTCGTCGTCGTCTTCATCATTGCTCCTCATCATGACAATTTTTCGAGGAGGTCCCGCAGATCGATCATCAGCCGGTGTTCTGAACACACCTGCTTCCACAGAAGAATTCGCCACTGACTTTGCATCTGGACTGAAGGCTTCTGGTTGACTATGAACTGAATTATTCTCATGTAAGCCGCCACCATCATTTTCATTCGAAAAGTTCAAATCATCATGTGCTCCAATACTGTCCGTCTC
The DNA here is from genome assembly GCA_036939335.1 of Conticribra guillardii. Lineage (NCBI taxonomy): Eukaryota > Bacillariophyta > Thalassiosirophyceae > Thalassiosirales > Thalassiosiraceae > Conticribra > Conticribra guillardii. The sequence continues at coordinate 12,923 of JALLAR010000153.1, forward strand.
ACTATCATAATCATAATCGTCGTAATCATCGTCTTCAACGCCCATTCCCAATTTCATTGCCTCCGCATAAACAGCCAACCACTGTCTCGCATATATTCCGCCACCAAGAGTTTTTCGGGTTCGCTTGACTCGAGAAAAATTGTATTTTTTCAAATAACCAGTTTGCTCCAACATTAGTTGTGCAACATTCCCATGAGCAATGAGCATTCTTTCGGCAAGTAGTTCGGTCCTTCGACGAATTTCAGCATTGTAGTACGATAGAACAAGTCTTTCGTTTGATGAAGCCATTGGTGGAGCACTATTTCCCATGACCTCGTCATCATTATTGTTGCCTTCTCTATCGTCATCGCTCTCTTTGACATCGATTGATTTCTCATCTTCGTTGTTGTTTGTTTCAGACTCCTTACTATGGGTCTTCTTCTTACGGGCATCCTTTTGGCGTTGTAAAAAGGCCTCCTTTTCGTGCAAAACAATCTCCACTCGCTTGACCAAATATGGGTCCAGGAAAACATCCCATTCCAATGTAGGCACTCTTCCACTAAACTCCAGTTCATGGGCAGTGCCAAATGCAGCCACCACAGGATTGTTCTCGGCCCAGTGAATCAACTTTGGGGCAGGAGCATATGATGCACGCTTAGATATCTCAACATACACATCAGGCATTAAAATTCGCAAAATTGATATCCAATGAGGATTTGTCAGCATGAAGGGCGCTGCACCAAAAAATCCACCATGCACATAGGGAATACTTTTGATTTCTCCATGTGCAAAAGGCATTTGATCATGAGAAACTGATTCCATTGCAAAATTGGGCAATGTATGACTATCTCTGTAGCCCATTCTGAAACTCTGGTAACCAGATTCTTCAAAACTCAGTGTTCCAACAGAAGAGCCGCCTATGCTCCCTAATTCTCCAGCATCTTCATCCCCGCTTGTCACATGCGATTCCGTAGCACTCATTTTACTACCACTTTCGGCCAGCATCCGTACTCTCTCGTGATGCGAATCCTCATGACTATGCCTCACCAATGCCGATGCCACAGGCCTCTTCCGCCGAGAACTACGCTTCTCATCCGAATATGATGATGCAATCAAAGACGAGTTACTTGTACTCCGTATTAACTTCACTCGGTTCCGATGCCTCCGTTCAAACATTCGTTGGGCCTTCATCAATTTTTTATTCACTCCTCGCGTCAAATACCGCTCCCTTCGCCTCAGATATGATCGTTGCATTTTCGTCCATAATTTGGAACCAAGAACAAATCTACTAGCGCGTTGATCAGCCTCTTCCAGCGATGCAGTGCGACGTTGGGCTTCTCTCCCCGCCAGGTATTCAACGCTACCATATGGTTGGCGAAGCCACACACGACGACGTCTTCGAATGGTCCGAAATGTGGACACCGCCGATGCCAACGAAAGTGCTGTACGCACAAATGAAAAGAATTCATGTGACATTCCGAATGGCATTGATCGTGACTGTAACGACTCCTCCTCCCCAGTGCTACTGGCATANGAATTCATGTGACATTCCGAATGGCATTGATCGTGACTGTAACGACTCCTCCTCCCCAGTGCTACTGGCATAATGCTTCCAAGGAACCTCCCTCAAAACAATGTACGAAATAATCCAAAATGTAATTAAATAACTCCCCACGGTGAAACCCACATGACCCAAAATATTGGATAAAAAGTGATCCCATCCAAATATCTGATCTTCCAATGCCATACGTATTTGAAGCGGGATCAATTCATCGTAGGCGTGTCCATCAATTTCATCTTCGATTTTATCCATGGCTTCCATGATGGGGTCTTCGTTTTCTTCGTCCGATGCTTGTTCTTCGGGGATGGATCCCATCATCATCATTGATAGGTCGGGGGTGCCGATGAGTGATGTGGCGAGAGGGGTGGATCCCGGTGGTAGAAACATGGATCGCGAGGGTGTTTGCAGTTGCAGGGGGCTAGCCCTTCGTGGCTGTGGTTGTTTAGGTTTTCCAAGGGCAGCTATTCGTTCTCCCATTATTCCTCCCGACGGAAAAGAGGAACTCTTTCTGTGCTTTGTTTTGGGAGTCCCGTCGGATGGAGAATGGGAAGAAGAAGAAGAGTCCCTCGACTGACTTTTGGAATGTTGGAAGGAATAGGGCATGGAGGCGGAGGCTGTTCCATTATTATCGGATCTGGGCGGTGATTGGTACGTGTCATTGTCGTCGTCGTCGCCATAGGTTAATCGCCGCTCGGTACCGAACGTATTATTTTCCAATGCTTCTGATTTCGGCCGCAACAGCGATGATAGTTCGACATTGATGCCCTCGGGAGAGGAATCGCACTGCCCTTCGTGGGAGAGGGAGGTAAAGGCCTTATCGACCAGTAATGGCCGCGACACATAATCGGTGTAATTGTCGTGCTCGTCTTCGACAACGACTACGTCTTCGTTGGTCGAGTTGGATCTTCGGAGGTTGTTGTTTGTTTTTTGCTGCATCACGTTCGAAAACTTTCCAGCGTTAAAAATGTGAGATTACCTTCGGGTGGCAGCAGTATTACTATCTATCCATTGGCGATGCTTCGTTATATTGTTGTTGTTGTTTCTCTTGGGCTTTTAATGTGCATTTAATGTTTACAAATGCGCCATCAATGCAAGTGGGAAAGGAGCATGTTGTCATGCAAAAGGTTCCTTTGTGTCAAGCACGAGATGTGAGTTTTCGTCGTCGGTCGTCTCCGTCGGTCGTCTCGTCAATCAATCGTCATTCGTTCGCGTTCGGGGGCTTGTAATGTTTTGTCCGTAGATGTCTACAAATATATAGTATTTATACTATACATTGATCGATTTATGTACTATGTACTTTCCTAATATTAGTACTCGTTCGTAAAAAGCTGTACGAAGTCATGGGAAAAAACAAGAAGAAATAAAAGCAGATTCATTTTCCGGATTTTTATCGGGTGGAACTTAAATAAAATTTCACCATTAAGTTCCAAACCAAATATTATTTTCATCAGAACTTCTGGATATTAAAAAAAGCCTCTAGTAGTTTTGTTGTTTTTGCATGGTGGGAGAGGGCATGGGCTGGCAGCTAGTAGCAGCTAGCAGCTAGGTAGCTAGAGCCACCACCGTCAACTGCCATCTCAATGGGCTTGTAATTATTATGGCCCTCCACCATGACATGAACCTACAACCTACATCCTACACCCGACAACCAACAATAAACTATGTAGTTGTACGAACCATATTGCCACATTATCAGAATTAATTGGAATTGGACGTGCCAAAAATAATTGATTGATTAAATAATATTGATTAATGCATTAAATATTCCCTCAACTTCATTTGTTTGCGTATTATCTATAGAATTAGTTTATATTAATTAAAATAATTCACTGCATACCATTTACAACAATGATATAGAGTTTCACTATGTTGTAGTGGTAGATAGTACTCTAGTAAATAAAGGAAAGATGTCTGTATTTTTTATGCCGGGTTGTTGCGAGACTTGTGTCTTGCCGACTGATGACATTATTTGACACATCATGACAAAGAAATTGATAATGAAGTTTCATAAAACGTTCGGAAAATTTACCCGGAACTTCCGTCCAGGATTCGAAATGAAGAATCTTCTGAACACTGGTAGATTCATTCCGCCAGCATTCCGCGCCCTTCTGCGAACCAAGACTGCGCGCGAACCTGCGCGAACTCTTCTGCGAACGAAATACATAAACGGGAAAAGAAGATGGACGTCCAAACTCCGGCATTAAACTCTCTATTTCATTCTTAATTCGAAACAGAGGAAGTATTTCCGTTCAGTGACTCTTTATGTCTCGGAAGGTCTCGGATCACAGACAAGTCGAATAACAAAAATTTGAACCCAAATTTTCTCCCCCCGACCCAGCCACGAGTCCCGACCATCACAGATTTGATGGTAGGTAGTAGTAGAGAAGCCAAATAAAATGAATCAATGACAAACTCCATATTGTTGTAGTATCTACTGCATACCAACTTTCGCTCTCAAAGTTGGTACTATGAATAGTAGATATGCTATCTCGCAACAGGAATAGGCGAGATCATCTTTTGGGAAACAACAAATCTCTTGGCGAAACATATCCAGCATTAATCACATTTCCTTATTATTTCATTCTTGAACCTTTCAGTGACGGGCAACTCGTCTCGATAAAAAGCTACCACAATTAAGTTTTCCTTTCATTCCAATAGCATCTACTTTTTGCCTACCTAAACATCATATCTATATCATGCCGCAAGCACAACCAGTCCCGGAAGACAGACCACTATCAAATCGAGGTCGATCCTATGAAAGCAACAACACGACATACATTGGCGAGCTAATGGCGAAGGAAATGTTGGATAGCCCATCTGATAGAAGCGACGCATCTGGTGATGTAAACGAGGGAGCAATCGACCACACTGCTGCTCTACTTGGTTTCATGGACGATGAGTCAGATGACGAGCTCGAGCGCTGTTGCTTTTCCCCTACCGCATCACAAGATGTGCTTGATTCGGAAATGATCATGGAGAAAGATGGCGAGATTTTGGACGATGCAACAGCAAAAATACATGATACTTTCACAGCGACCTTTAGCGAACAATGCACTATCGATGACAATGAGTTCCTAGAAAACGGCAAGCAAATGAGCAACCAATCTCGTTCAAAGAATGACTCTACCAACTCAAACAAGGTGAACAAGTATCTTTCTGATGATTGTCCCTTCTTCTTCTTCGATCCAAGACTTGTCGCAAATCCTACCGAAGAATATGGTGATAGAAAATACGCCAATCGCGAAAGTAACCGGAAACAAGCAGTCCTGAAAGCATCGGCAATGAAGGAAAAGGCACGAAGCGCAGTGCAAGCCAAAGCGAAGAAAACTGCAGATCTGGTATCGCTTCCCCAACAGCTGATGCGAGAGAGGAAGGCGCGAAAGCAAATTGATAATGATCTAGAGGAAAGATCTCAGATTTCTGTGGCATCTAGCGCCGCGACTAGTACCGCGAGGCGCGTCTACGATAAAATGAAAGCGCACAAAATGGGCGCTGCCATACCCACGATGTCTATTAGGTTTGATGGCATGGAGCACGCCGATGATGTAACGGTAAGATCTCAAATGTCCGAAGCAAGCTCTGTCAAGACGGCAAGGCGCATTTGCAGTAGAATGAAATTACCCACCATTCCAAAAATGTCAGAAAGCAAAGCTGCAAGGCGTATTTGTAGCGAAATGAAAATGCCCAGCATTCCTACAGCACAAATGAAGGGTTACCTAGATGGGCTTGCATCCAAAAAGGGCAACCTGACTGTTATTGGTGATACAAATTCAATTATGAGAAGAAAAATAAGCAACACTAGCGGGGAGGACTCTTCTGGGATTATTTCTCCATCTGCTTCAATTGACTCTGCACATCCAGGGTTTAACCCATCGCCAATAATGAAGACATTTTCTGCTGCCTCGTCAAATAACAGTTATGTGTCGTGCATTGACAAAGATGGATTTCTCATTTCACCAACTGGAAGTATGGACAACACCGATGCTTCAACTTTTGCGAGTGATGATGGGCATATTACTGGTGTTAATAATGATGCTAATGACTTCGACATCAATAGAATTTTTTCTCTGTCGAGCCTCAACAGTGAGCACGAAACAGCGGCAGAAAAAATTATGAGTGAAAAGTATCCAGAACCAGAGGCTTTTTCCCGCAAAACAGCTCAGGCGAACGAGCGCCCACACCTTCCGCCACTGATCAGCAGGAATAAACCGCATATGCCACTGGTGCAACATCGTCGCACGAAATCAGAATTCTAATCTATTTAGATACTTTCGATCGCTGAAATGCACCGGCTTCAGAGAACGTTAGGTTGGCGTAGCATGGTCTTTTTATGACGAAATTTTTTAGTGATTCGTAGAATATGTCAATATTAATTTCACACACAATTTTGTTGGCATTAGTGTTTAGGCTTTGTCACAAAATTAACATGACCGATATGGACTTGACATACATTCATGATTGCTGTGAGTTACTCATGTTTCGCTGAGGATAAATGTCCGGCGTTTACAATAATGACGCAACTAAAATAAAGCGATGAGGTTTGCAGTATCGTATCTCGTGCTCGAAATTCGGGTTAGTCCCCACCAACTAGTAAAAACTCTCCAGCAGCCTTGCTGCAACAACATCGGGAACTCCTGGCATGCAATAATGAGAGCAATCGCGCCTGCCTGGATGCATCAAGCCACGATCTAAATCATTATATTCCAGCAACACATCAACATTGGCCCCAGGAACAATGATCTCCTTTTCAATTTCAGCCCGTGGGTTGACTTTCACCTTATCAATGCATGTGTGTGATTCAGGCCCTGCGTTCCTCCACATTCCATCGCTGAAAGGGAAAACAGCACAAGAAAGTGAGTGTCCACGCAAAAAAAAAACTGAAAAGAATCACTGAATTGTATTCGCTTCGCATCGAGATGCATTGCGATCACTTACATTGTGTTGAAATGTTGTGTTGGTGTAGTAATATATACAACCCGAGGTCTAGGCTGAACAGTAGTATCCATATTCAAGAGAGGGGCCCCTATTCTGTTTGCGAAAAAATTTAACTTATCCCTAAGCATTCGTTCGGTGAAATGTATGCCAACATTATAAACCAAAACATCAACTGGTCCACCTTCGTGACAATCGTAGAAGAAAGAGTAAAATGAGAGTTGAATTTGGACGATTAATCAACAAATATTTGACATCATAACGCAACACACCAGGTGGCATTGCGGTAAATTGACCAAACGTCACTGTTCCGTTTGCCTTTATTTCACTGTCGAGCCGAACTAAAACCTTCTGCTCAGAAGAAAACTCATCTTTGAAACCCATATGAGGTACAAAATGAATCTCACTGCCACCTTTAAATCTAATTGATGCAGCATCAAAGCCACCATGCGTCCCACCTGTCACCAATAGCATATGGAGTATTTGTTAGAAATTTGATCATCATTAAAATAAATAAGACATTAAATCATTTACTCACCTGTGATCTTGCAGTGGTGACAGCCAGGAGTAAGCCATTCATCCTTCCAATTTATTTCGACGTGCTCTATCAGCCCATCATATAGGGCGACGGCATTGCACGCCATCGCAATGAAAATTTGCTTCATGAGGGAATCCCCCGTAATAAAGACACGCTTTGGTTGTCGATCACTGCTACCATTACCAAAAACATTCCCGAATGCTCGATCAATCATATGAATATTTTTCCTATAGAATTTTGCCGAAGCGAGAGTCCTTGCCTTGCCCTCTTTATCTTGCGGCATATATGCGCCGAAGAAAATAAGGGTGAGCGATACCATGATAGAAGAAAACAAAAATCAGAGCTGCAAGCCAAAGAAAAAAATGAAATAAAAGTATGGCGATCTTACATGAATATTTCGACACTTCAAACGGGCACGAAAGATTGAAATAACCAACCGGGATCCGCTTGAGCCCCTGTAAGGTGAGTTTATATGTAAATAAGTTCGGATTGAAATCAGAAACTAAATAATAGTCATCGTTCCGGGAATTTGCGATGCACGCAAACACGAAAAGGGCCAAAGCAACGATGGCTTTTTCGGATTTCATCATGTTGGTTATTGATCTACCATTCCTTGTTCGCACGAACGAGTCGTTGGGCATGCATAGAGAAGATTGGATTCACCTCTCGCTCTAGAGAGTATCGTATGGCAAAGAATTTTGATGCCGATTCTCCGTCGCGACGCAGAGATGATGGGGCGGGCGAGAGGCAGGGTGGCAAAGTCTCTTGGTTTGGGCGAAGGGCGAACGAAGGGTGGATGGCTGGCGAACGCGAGAAAAAGAAGTTGGCGTTGTTCTCCCGCTTGAATGTCCTAAAAAATACATACGATACCATACCATAATGGTTTCAGATGCATGTGGGCTGACGCTGCTGACGCACGAGGTATGTATTTACTCTATTATTTATCTCTCTAGAGATACTAGTATCTAATGTATTTTAAGTACCATACACAATATCAATTTCTCTCTCTCTATGCACACAGAGAGAGAGCCAGAGCGAGATAGAGGCATAAATACATACTCCTACTATGTAACGAACTATCTAATGCTCTCTTTTTCAAGCTAATGTCCTCTATTGGACATAGTACAACACATACAAAAAAATCATCATCTTTTCATCGCCAACTTTCGCCAACCCACCATCCACAATCCACCATCGTCAAACACAAAGCACACAAACCAATCAAAGCAAACAGAATCGAACATAATATTATTATGTATTATTTGCCGAGAATTGCGGTGATGACCGTGCCGCGATGTAGAGTACTAATTCCTTCGCTCGTCCAAAGGTGTTCAAATGACTTATAGTATTGCCTCAATGTCCGAATGATAAATCGTG
>JALLAR010000154.1:0-21270 GCA_036939335.1 Conticribra guillardii
GCAAATAAAAAGAAAACAAAAAGGGATGAAGAAGATGATGAAGAGAGGGTTGCTCCAGTCAATCATATCTCGAACATATTCCGATATCCCGAATCTCTCTTCAGTGTATTCCTCCATGGGGTGAGTGGTTTGAGCATGTTTTATTTGGTTTTCATAGTTGCAGGTAATCCACTTGCCTTGGACATAGAGCATTGCTTTTGACCCAGGATGATGTGGGGTGAATGGGTGTGGTTATGTTCCAAAGGAAGGAGCAAGTAAAGGATAGTTTTCCCCCTTGATATAAAATTGTTTGAGGTACTGAAGTTTTTGTAAGTGATTATTTTGTTTAAATATTTGTTTTGTAAGATGTGGCAAAGTGTGGCATGGAGTATGTAACTCTAACCATGTAACATGTACCATGTACAAGCAGCCAACTTTAGTGTTAATAAAGTATAGAATAAACTGGTTACTAATTTTACTTTATATTAGAGGGTGTCGATTCGTGTGTGTAATGAGTAACTAAATTCTTTAAGTACAGCACATAAGACATTGCTGGTGAGTACTCATCGTCTTGCACTCCTAGGAGAGCATACGAGGCATGTGCATAGCCCCTAGGATTGAATATAGTAGCCATTTTATTTTGTTGGTTGGAAGCTCAAAGCATGTGCTTATCTAGTGCTGATTTGGTGGTGGTTTGTTTGTGTTGTTGCATGTGCCAACTCATGTCATGTTTTGCTGAGAGAGCCCATTGCTCAGCAGCACTGATAAGATTGTATATTGTATCCGTTTGCATTAGTTTGACTCTTCATTTTGGGGTAGTGTGTAGTGTGACAAAGCTTAAATATTGTGTTTCTGTTTTTGTGGTGAATTCCATTGTGAAGCAATCACATACCCATACTATTGCAGCAAAGAGAATGTTCCATAAAGCATGTAGTATGAGTGTAGCTAATTCTTGACCTGTGGTGACTTCTATCATGAGGGACTTGGCATTTGTTTGCCATTTACCACTCTTACATGAGAAATCTACAAACAAAGAATGGCAATGACAGTCCAATTGCAAGTTGGGAGGTGGATATTGGCAAGTGTCTGGGGAAAATGTGTCAAGTTACACTAATACTTTCATTGGAGTGTGCCTCAACTGCAACCATGCCCATAGCCAGTTGGTGCAAAGTGATGTGCACAATTTCTTATGATGGAAATATTTCTACACACTGTATCCAATGCATGGTCCAGAATTTTGTCATTTTTTATCCACATTATGGGCAGCATGGACAGTGATTATTTGAGTAGTTCTTAGGTCCGATCAGTAGCCAGTTAAACATCAATTTCATTGTGCACATGTATATGATCCCATCAACCCAATTTATTTTGATCTGCTGACCATTGCCATTTCTTGCAAACATAGCTTGTGATGTGGTTGTATTGAGGCATATGTGATTTCTTAGTCATAGTTACAAGTGATCCTTTCTGATTTGAAGAAATTTCATGTGTAGTGGGTAGTGGTACAGTAGTATTTCGTATGTTGCATTAGTATAATGTTTTTGTCGCCCCTTTTTATCAAAGATAAATTTCAGCTACAAAAACAGGACCACATTTACCATTGTGTCAGATCAATAACAGGGTAGATAATATATCATAGTGTACTAGTAATACTAGTAATCCAATTATTGTTATTGATAGTTCTCCTGTGTACTTTTGGGAGAAATATAAATATGTAAAATCATGTTTCATGTTTGGTGCATGTCATTTAATTTTTACTTGTGCGATTTAAATTGTTGTAGATCCCTCCAATACTTTGTGTAATTACTTTTTATATGTGTATAGGTATTACCTACTAAACAGAGGATTTTATGATAATTATTGAAGTGCACACTTGGCATTTGTTTAAGTAACATCCAAATCCCCTTCTTTTAATATGTGTACAAGTCCAATGCAGATAACTGTAGAAAACATACATGTAAGCTGTATGATAATTCTACTGCATGCAATTCAATTACAGAGTTGTCATTTGTCTAGATACCAATATGTACTGATGTTGGGGGTTGGGGGTATCTCTAGTGGCTTTGTTATATCTGGATATTATCAAAAGAGAGTATCTTGAGAACATAATTAGGGTCTGAGTTGTTACATGCACTGGATTGGTATGGGGCAGGTAGACTCTGCAGTTTGATGTGCAAGTCATTTTTGAGACTGTTGGTGTTTTGGGAGGTGGGTTGGGGCTCCAGGCTTTGGAGTACTCCAATGGTTTCCTTCACTTGATCATATGATCTGTTCTTGGGCAGTTTGTTGAAATATCCAACCATCGATGGAGTTTTTTTGTTGGGTTGCTGGGGTGCACTCACTCTGATGGGGGCACTCCTACCTTGCTGTTATGATATGTGGAATGCGCAATGCGCAACGATTGTATATTTTTGATAATTACTAATAACTTCACAGAAATTCTTTAGTGGCCCCCAATCTCAGTTCTCTTTTCCTACAACAGGAGTTGATGCAGAAACTTGACATGATCCTGTTCTTGGGCTTGTAATTTAGAGCTTTGTTGGCAAGTGTTGAATGAGTGGTGATGTATATCTAGCATTGCTGCTCATACCATGATATCTTCTAAGGCGGGAGATGCACAACTCTGTTCTCTTTGTCACAATCCAACATCTAACATGGATAAGATAACTCAGCCCAGTCCCAGGAGAGGTGATCTTCATTGCAATTGTGGTGTGCCTACTATTTTCAAATCACAAACAAAAGGAGAGATAGACCAGATGCATAATATTAATATTGATGGGAGTTTTCCATTAATCTTATCTTGTCAAGTTTACTACCTGCTGCTGGAGGCAACAAGAAGATATGATTTGTTTTGGTTTCAGGTTTCATTGTTGGCTGATAGCCAACAGTTGACAGCAGACAAATCACACTTTCACTGTCTCTTCACAGTCACAATAACTGTTCTAGGCAGCACCTCCCACCATGCCCATGTCTCACTCCTTGGTCAAGAAGTCAGAACAACATGATTGCATTAATATTAAGATTTCACTTTGCTCCAGTTCTCAGTTAATGTGTGTTTTTATGCACTCTCCTCAATTTCTTTGACATTGTTGATATCCCATCATTCATCATTTTATTTACACACAAAATCCCTCCTTTTACTTTAGCAGCCCCCAATCTCAGCTCTTGTCTCCTACTATACTATAACAGGAGATAATGCAGAAAGCATAAACTTGAAATGATCCTGTTGTTGAGCTTGGGTCTTGGAAATTTGAATTTGTCAGCATATTTTTAATGGTGGTGCTGTCTTAATAGATACAGTATTGCTGCTTAGTACACCATGATATGAAATACACAACTCTATTCTTTGTCACAATAACTCAGCCCAGTCCCAGTATTTAATTATTTATGAGCTGATCGTCATTGTTGTTGTGATGTACCTACTATTTTAAGATCACACAAAAAAGAGACAGAGAGAGAGACCAAATTTTGATATTAATATTCATTTTAAATATCATTATTGGGGAGGATTTATGTATCAATCTTATCTTGCATCTTGCCAAGTTCACTACCTGGTGATGGAGTCAACAAGATATGATGTGGTTTGGTTTGGTTTCATTGGTGGCTGATAGTAGATGATAGATGATAATGACAGATGAAAGCTGATAAATCCCACATTCAATTTTTTACACAGTCACACCAACTGTACTGGACAGCATCTCCCATGTCCATGCCCATACCAATACCTGCTGGCTCCTAGATCAAGAAGCCAGCATCATCACTACACGATGGCATTGGAAAACATGCTGGTGACAATGGGATTCATACTACCAGACTTAGCCCCAGTTTTGATGTGATTCTATGTATCATTGTCCAATCCATTTCTTTGTCTTTGTTGATGTCCCATCATTTGGCATCATTCAGTATCACTCAGCAATATCCAAATACCAAGCCCATAAGTTGAACCAAAGAAGGGAGTGTCCACTTTCCACTTCATCCTCCTCTCTCTCAGATTTGAGAATAAATGTATAGTATGGCCATTCTGCCTCTGTTTACTTTGGCCTCTAATCTTGGGTTCTTTTCTTCCACAACAGCTGATGCAAAAAAAAGAAACTCAAAATGCTCCTTTTGTTGGGCTTATGATTAATGGGTGGTGTTTATTATTGCTGCACACACTATGATATCATCTGAGGTCAGAGATACATAATTCTGTTCTTTGTCACAATCAAATTTCTCATCTCGGGCATGATAGATAAGATAACAACTCAGCCCAGTCCCACCACCACCATGAGCTGACCATTGTGGTCGTGGTGTACCTACTATTTTCATACCACAAAAAAGGGATCAGAGGAGAGAAACCAAATATTAATATTAACATTGATGTAGGGAGCTGTGTAACAATATTATCTTGTCATGTGTTTACTACTTACACTTACTACTACCTGATGGTGCTCCTAGAGGCAACAAGATGATATGGTTTGTTTTGGTTTCATTGATGGATCTTAGCTGACAGCTGACAAATCACACTTTTGATGTCTTTTCACAGTCATAGCACCAACTGTACTAGACAGCACCTCCCATGCCATCGTATTGTTCTTTGGTCAAGAAGTCAGTACTATGATGGTATTGGAAAACTTGTTCTTGCTGGCATTGGGATTCGTAATACCTAGCACCAGTTTAAATGAGATTTCATATCATTATCTACTCCATTTCTTTGACTTTGTTGTGATATCCCATCATTCGGTATGATTATATCAAAAAACCAAACCCCTAAATTGAACCAAGGGAGTGGTCGACTTCATCCTCCTCCTCTCTCTCAGATTTGAGAATATATATATAGTATGGTCTTTCTGCCTCATTTTACTTTAGTATGCCCCAATCTCAATTATCTCCTCCATCGTCCTCCTCCAACAGTTGATGAAGAAACTTGATGTGATCCTGTTGTTGGGCTTGTAAATTTGAATTTTGCTTGCAAATTTTGAATTGTTGGTGCTGTCTATAGATCTAGTATTGCTGCTCATGCCATGCTGGTATCATTTGAGGTCAGATGTATACATAACTCTGTTCTCTTTGGCCCAATCCAATTTCAGATCTGGCACACTATGTATGATAACTCAGCCTGGTATAAGCTTATCACAATTGTGGTTGTGGTGTGCCAAATAGTTTTTCATATCACAAATAAGGAGAGAGAGAGGGAGAGAGTGAGATAGAATGAGAATTAGACCACCACCAAATATTAATATTAATGAGAGTTGAGAGTAGAAGATGTGCAACAATCTTATCTTTTAATGTTAATGTTCATGTTGTCCTGCCTCATTCTACTTTAGTATACCCAAATCTTGGTTATCATCTCATGTAACAGTTGAGGATGCAGAAACTTGATGTGATCCTGTTCTTTTTGCTTGACCTTCTTTTGTAAGTTTGTGTCTTGTGCTCAAATGTTGAATGCATGGTGTTGTCTAATAGATCTAGTACTGCTGTACACACCATGATATCATCTGAGGTCAGAAGTATACAGAATTATTTTTGCTGTCACAATCCATTTTCAGATCTGGCATTATGTGGATAAGATAACTAAGCATGGTATGAGCTGATCATCATTGTGGCTGTGGTGTGCTGCCTAATATTTTTATATCACAAACAAGAAGATAGAGAGAGACCAAATATATTATTATTGGGAATAGATGTGCAACATTCTTATCTTGTTAAGTTTATGTCATCCTGCATTCTTTTACTTTAGTAGCTCCCAATCTCAGTTACAGTATCTTGTCTTATAACAGAAATTGATGCAGAAACTTGAAATGATCCTGTTGTTGGGCTTGTAAGTATGAATTTCATTTTTCATTGGCAAATGTTGAGTGGTGGGTGATGCTGTATGGATTTAGTATTGTTGTTCACACCATGATATCTTCTGATGATAGTGATAGATACATAGTATTATCATTCTCACTTCTTTCAACATTTAATGCAGAAATTGAAATGATCATGTTGCTGGGCTTGTAAATTTGAGCTTTTTAGCAAATGATGTTGAATGATTGGTGCTGTCATTTTATACACACTAGTACTACACTATGATATCCTCAAATGTCAGAGACACAAAACTCTGTTCTCTTTGTGACAATCCAATGTCCATCATGGATAAGATAACTCAGCCCAGTTCTGCAATCTGGTCATTGTGGTTGTGGTGTGCCTAATGTGCTCATATCAGAAACTCTGAGAGAGGGACCAAATATTTATATTTATATTGATTGGGGGAGTTGTGCAACAATATTATCTTGCCAAGTTTACTACCTGGTGGTTGAGTCAACAATATATGATTTGGTTTGGTTTCATTGGTGGCTGACAATAAATGTCAGCTGCCAAATCACACTTTCACTTTTTTGCATGGTCGCACCAACTGTATGATCTACTGGACAGCTCTCCCATATCCATGAATTGGGATGCTCCTTAATCAAAGAGGTAGTACCCACACTACAACAACTACACAATAACATTGGGAAACATGTTGACATCGGGATTCATACCACACTTACGCTTAGCCTCAGTATATGAGATTGAGATTTCATGTACCATCACCCACGTCATTTCTTTGTCTTTGTGGATATCTCCCATCATTCAGCATTTTAGCAAAATACCAAGCCCAACAGTGTATATTCAAAGAAGGGAGTGTCCACTTTCCACTTCCTCCTCCTCTCTCTCGGATTTGAGAATTAATGCATAGTATGGGCACCCTGTCTTATTTTACTTTAGCCCCCAATCACAGTATTTTATTATCGCAACACCAGTTGATGTAAAAAGCAGAAACTGGAAATGATCCTTGATCATTGTTGGGCTTCTTGTAAGTTTGAGTTTTTTCTAGCAAATGATGAATGGGTTGTAGCTATTATTGATGGTTACACCATGATATCAGCTGAGGTCAGAGACAGAGATACACAACTCTGTTCTTTGTCATAACCCAATTTCATCTCTGGCACTATGTAAATAAGATAACTCAGCCTAGTTCCAGTATGAACTGATCATTGTGGTTGTGGTGGGCCTAATATTTATCACAAACAAAGAGAGATGGAGCAAGAGAGAGAAACCAAATATTAATATAAATATTAATGGAGGTGGAGGGATTTGTGCAACAATCTTATCTTGTCGTGTGTTTACTACCGACTACTACCTGGTTCCGGAGGCGAAAAGACATGATTTGTTTTGGTTTCAGGTTTCAATAGAGGCCGACCCAGACATGTCATATCCCCTGGATTTGGACAAGGGCATGAATCTTTTGGGGACACAGGTGGGTGGTGACTGGCCGGATAAGTCCCATGTCCTGGGAGTGCCCTTGTTTTGGAGTCTCGAGTGGCACCTGCCAACCAACCACCACCCACTACATTCCAGATGATAAAGCCACAAGATATTTCTCTTTCAAATTTGTTTCTTGGTATTGGAACCTGCTTTGGTACTGGTGTATGTAACCCTGTCTTGTGTATCAACTGCCGAAGCAAAAAATTGTATGGCCTAAGTTGCCCACGACCACAAGTACCGATGCATGTACTCTCGTGTCCTGTCCCCACCCTTTATCCTCCTCTGGTGAACCTCGGGACAGCAGCACTTGTACTTGTCTGGACATGTTCCATTCTTCCTTGTCCTTTTCACAGAGTTGGATGCAGTGGGACATGGGACATGGGACATGGGGACACTCCCAACTAAGGAGGCTGATAGCTGATAGCTGATGGTGATGGTTCTATTTAGGAAGCTTATCACGACTGAGTTAATTTGGGAATACTGTTGATGTATAGGTATAGGGTTAAATAAGGAATGAGATATATGATACCCATCAAATCTACAATTCTTTTGGTTTCTTTCCTTTGTAGTATGATTAGAGTTGAGATGCCCCTGGGTCAAAATATCACCCCAAAGCATGTATGGATAGAAATTTTACAATGCAATCCAATCCACAATTGACATAGACAAACCATTACAAATGTTGAGCCTACCAGCACAATGTTGCTCCTTGGCCTTGGTTTAGTCAACAACATCAAAGAAATACCAACATCTCATTCCGTAATATTCCCTATCGCGTCGGTAATATTTCATAGGGAATATATTCCCGGCTGAGCACCAATCGCGTCGATGTTATATTATTTCACCAAATAATAATATTCCATCAAAAACATGCAATATAAACCCCCCAAAAATTGGAATTATATGACCGCTTAATACAAATTTGTTGAGAGGGGGTAATGCGATGGAAAATAACGGTAGTAATTCCTATGCTTATTTTACCAAAAACTATTTTTACGACAACTTGGACGTTAAACTCGTAGAGTTCATTGAGATGTGAACATTATTTTGGCTTTGGCTGTGGTCCCATAATAGTCCCTATTGGATTTAAAAGTAGTAGCTGAATTGACTCCAGAAGAACAGACCGCCAAATCCTTGTCATAATGCATACTCTAACATTACCAAATACCATACAGCATACGGTATAGATATAGTATCGTCAACACCGTCAAAATAGGGGATCCCTCTAAACACACCAAGCATACCTCACATTGATTCATCTGCTTGCTATATCTATGTGAATATCCCACAGACACATTAGAAATGTAAAACATGTTTTCCCAAATTCCTCTAATAAATTCATCCTACTATTCTTATTCCAATTCCCATCCCTCACCCAAATCAAAACAAAGTTTGTGAAAACTTATTTTATTTTTTGAATGAAAGTGCTTATTTTACTCTAGCACATAGTGATACCAGAGATTGATATATAGGAAAGATATACCCAATAATGATGACAATACAATGTTGTGGGTTGTGGGTTGTGGAGAGAGGTGGAGAGTGGAGAGGTCTGGACCAACACAAAATAACTTGTCAAAAAATAAATTCTTCTTGGTTTGTTTTGGAATGGACAAAGTAACGGTTAAAAATTGTTGCGATGTCCGTTCGCGACCGTTCATTCATTGATGTGACCACGCCATACTGTGCACCCTTCTTTCACATGTTTAACCCTTTTTCTCTGGAAAGACTCTCTTTCGATTGAGAAGCAAGAATGGGAACATGCCTGGATTGCGTTTTAGTGTACAACTAACATTGTATGTATGTAGTACATACAGTTGTTTAAGACATACTCTAATAGAGTACTATTATTTATGACTCCTTTCAGGGGATGGACGCGAGCACCGACGCGACGCACCACACACTAAACAAAAAATCGATCCCATCCCGCCCGCCGCCCGCCCGATGCAAGGGATAGAAGAGGCTCAACTTCAGCCTCCTACACAATTCATATTCTTGTGCTGTTCAAGACGCGAATATCACACCTAAAACAAAAATCAAAATCAAACCCAGATCAAACACCCCAACAAAACAACTCTCAAACGACGCCGATAATGGTAAGTTTTTCCAGGATGGTCAATAATGGCACTTGCCAAGTACTACTCATCGGATGGACGACGCAGGAAATAATTGAACTCGACAATTACTTTCAAATTATATTTGTTCGCTTGTGCAAGGCGTATGTTCGGAAGGGATGAAACTAAGTGCTTTTCTTTCCGTTCGGTTGATGCTCCGATCGCCTTGTTGCATGAATGGATAATTATTTGGCGGTCATCGGCCTTCGGTTAGCCATGGGGGGAACGACCTTTGCAGTTTCAGAGTTTATTGACGTCGAGAACGCTGCGTTTATTATCTTGGTTTCCCCCATATTATCAAGAGTGTGGTGGGTAGCGCAGTGGGGCAAGTCCGTGACGTCTCGTTTGATGACTGATCAACAACTTAATTACTCGCTGGAAACTCGCAGCCACCCAATGCCTGATATTTCAATAGATTTCTATCCTTGGAATTCTGGCGAGCAATTCAACTATCTTTATCATGTTTGTTTTATATTTTATTAGTTGTGCTTCATTTTTATTGTGCACCTGCTGGGAGGGGCTGTGCTATCAATGTGCGATCGAATTCGAAACATGGAGTTTGTTTCGAAATAATAGTACCATAGTACTGGCTTGATTTCATATTTTGAACTGCTTTCCGTTGATGCACTTTTATCAATGAAATAATGACGCCCAGCTAGCGCGTAGATATATTCTTTATCTTTATGTTACTTACCAGATCCAAGCGTCCAAACCAACTGACCCTCTTCTTCTACACTCAAATGCATCTTTTCTATCAACCCATCAGCTCAGATAGTTCAATCCGAAAAATATTATCGTTGAACTACAAATTAAAGACTTGATCTGACAAAATGGCGTTTATTAAGAAGTTTAAATCGTCTCGAAGCGTCCGAAGAGAAAAGGGCAAACAACTCCACTCCAAATCGCTTCCAGCATTATCAGCTATTGATGAAATACAAGTGATCAAACCTGGACGTTCCTTCTCCTTGGCCACGGGCAGCTTTTCTGCACAAGGCTTGGTTTCTCTTGTCCCATCTCTAGCCGACCGTTCGCCCTCTCCCCATAGCCAAGTAACCTCCGATGAGAGCATCTGCAGCTTTGCTACCGATGACGAGGGAAGTCTCTCTGATGACAACAAGCATTCCAGCACCGGCCATAGGATTATCGAGGCGGCTCTCAGCCCCATCAAACCGATAAAGGAGGCGGTCATATCACACATGCCAAGCACCCTCTTCATGCGCACGGCAGATCTCCCCTCGATGAAGGACTCTGTAAGGAGGTCAATGGCCTCGTTTTCCGAAATGGAAGAGAATGAGTATTTGGATCATGTGCACAAACCTTCTTCGAAACCGCCTCTGCCATCCATTGATCATGACGCCAACGAGTCTTGGATTGCGTTGGATGATGGGAATGGAAGTCGCGCCCCTCTTGCACAGGCTGCCATGGAGGCATTGGTGAAAGCTGGATTAGATGCATCCATGAATAAAGATATGTGGACGGCGAATAGCGCAACGGCAAAAATATTGAAGACGAATGTTTGGGATGGAACGGCATTCACCCCTTACGATGGGCATAGGGCTGTTACCTGCCCCCATCAAAAAGGGGCAAAGGGAGAGAGTGACGTCCTCGTGTGGAGTGGAACATTCAGCCACACATACTATGGATGTGACCTACCCGCCATTCGATGCGAGGCCATTGTAAACATGAGTCCTAAGGACCTCGTTGATCTCCTTATTGATTCCGACAGAGTGAAAGAATACAACAAAATGAGCATAGGAAGAAAGGATATCGCCGTTCTTCACGAAGATGACAAATGCGTAACTAAAATTGTTGTCGGTCAATCCAAACCGCCTATGTTGGGTAAGATTCTTCAGCTCAAATCACTCATTCACATGGAGGAACTCCCACGCGGAGGCTTGGATGGGGGATATGTCATTATTTCAAGGGCCGTGGCGCACTCCGACGATGCGGAGGCAGCAGAGGACCCCAAGGTTATTCACAGTGAAATGTTGATGGGCATGAACATCATTCGTGCCGTGGAGGGAGAGCCAGATCGTTGCATTTTGATCAATTTGAATCATTTGAGAAGTCCAATGATTCCCATGTATTTGGCCAAGAGATTGGGATTGTCAGCGGCTGTGAATTTCATTAATGATATTCGGGCATTGTGCTGATAGTTGACGTTAACTATGGACACTAGGCGCCATTTGTTCTTTGCTAAGAAGCGATGGAATAGTTTGATGAGACAGCCCGGGATGTAAAGTAGAGATTAATTAATAATAATGGACAATTGAATGTTCTTTTACTTGTGTGGCAGAACAAGTTTTGAAGTCGATCAAACCATGTTGCCCTTGACTAGAAGAACTATCAAACAAAAAACATTTTTGCCACTCACATGCCCATCGCCTGACAAAACGACACATCTTTCATTTGTTAGTTTTACCATGTATATGTGTGTATGCCTTTTTATCCAACAGGATACGTTCTACAATTTCTATTGTAGAGCCTGGAGCACCATTATGATCCGCATTTTAGGTGCCCAGCCACCTTCTTGTTCGATCAATCAGCAATTTTAATGCTTTTGCATTGCTTAAGGCATATACCTTAAGATAAGATGGGCGTTGCGTCCAATGTTCATTTGCATGAGCATCTTATTTGCATACAATGGGAATGGTCAATCCCATGCCCATACATATTATTACTATGGACTATCTAGCAATGTAAAACAAATAAATATCGGGCATACGTACAATGCAGCCCATGTTACCTCATTGGCTAAGGCATGTTGATGCAACCAGCAATCAGCATAGTTGCAACTGCAAAGATGCACTTGATCCACCCTAATATTTTCAGACTGACTTGAGTTTGATTGTTGTTTTGTTTCATCATCGCCACAAAGATACTAACAAAAGCAAAAGGGCATTGGCTTGCACATTATAATGATAACAAAATAACAAACATCTCAAAATATATCAAGTCTACCTTTTACTACATTTTAACTACGTGAAACTGAAATTCTAAGATAATCCCACACCATACTCATTGCTACTGCTACTGAGTACAAGGTGGTCATCCTAAGGAATGTGTCTATGTCTTCACATGAGAGGAGTAGCAAGCAAGTGTGTTTTCACATGGTTGAGTGCACAGGAGTATTAACCTATCATTTGCAGATTGTTCTTGTTGTTCTCAAAGAAGGGACTCAATAGTTGACACACCTCCTCCCCAAGGTTATGGTTACCTTTGCATTTTCCATCTGAATTTAAGATCACAATAAATGCATTTCGGTTGAATGCCACACACAAAGCACTTGAACTTGAGAGCTCTCTGCCTTGCATTGTTCTCATCAAGTTCCAGATCTTGCAGGATTTTTTTCCCTATATCCCGCCCTAATTCCCTAATACCAATGTCATTCTTATGTACAATATTTGAGGGTCATTAGTATTACTATTAGTATCAGTAGGAGGATCTTGAGCGAGGGAAACCCTCAAATCATAAATCAGGGAGGCTTGGGTCAACATTTTCCATTCAATCCCAATTTTACCTACTGGGGACCTATTTGCCATTGAAGTAAAAAATAGCTTGATTTTGTTGTTAATTTGTTTTCTCATTATGCTGTTGTTAGTTGTTGTGTGTTGGATGTTTTTATTATGTTCTCTAATTCTTATTAGAGATGCCTAATTAATGTGATGGTGTTAATTTAGCACAACCAGGGAGTGTATCTTTTGATCTGCTTTTGATTTTTGATGCCGAATGAAAGCAATATTATCTATGATGTAGCTCGCTATTCCTACCTATTCCTATGTTGAAGTCGTACATAGATAGAGTAATAATAATATATCTCTTGTACATGACGACGACGACGCCATAACTCATAACTCAAGCAAATACATGAATGCCCCCAAGCAACAAGCAAGCCCGCCCCGACCAAGCAGCCAAAGATCCAAAGCGAAAAAAGACCCACTTTTCTCGAAACGAACTACTATGAAATCCATCTATTTAACATGCGCATGCTCATTCATAGCCAAGGCAAACTCATCCGAGTCCATCTCAAACGACGATGAGGATTACCATCGTCAGCGCATTCATAAGGCAAAACTAGATTTGTGGCTTCACGGTGCATTCGCTTTAGATGAAAAACTTCTCTCCCCCGATGCTGCTGCTTCCGATGACAGATTATCATTGTCCCACATGGCTTTGGATTTAGAAATGCAAGCAGCACGGGCACCTCTGAGGCATGGAGCGGCAAAAGATGTGAGACATCGGATGATGCAATCGTTCGAAATGGGGGGTCAAGGATTCAGGAATAATGGCGGGTGGCCTTCTTTGATGAACAATATTCTGGGTACGAGGGGTGGTGATGGCGGAGGCCCAAAGGAAGATTATGCATCTCGTCTGGAGAAACAATTGGCAGAATTGAGTGCGAAGTTTGGACAGCCATTTGTTGATGCAATTGAGCAGGTGCGTTTGTGTTTTCATATGTTGTCATTTACCCATTTTATTCCTTTAGCGATTGAATGCAGATTCATTCATTTGTTGGCATATATACATAAATTTCAGAACAAAGCGGAACATGCTTCTGATTGTGCACGTAGTTGCGAACTATTTTACTGTGCTGATGATACCAACACCATTACATGGGAAGGAAATCACGAGGATACGTCTTTTATGTCATATTCGTTCGGATCTGTACCTCCAGAGGATTTTAGTGAAGAATTTAGGTACGTAGCCATGGGCGCATAGAAAATGAAACCGCTTGTATCTTGCGCTGGTGTTCTTTGCTATCTCGTGCTTATCATGTATTTGATTTCTATTCTTTTGAATTCATATGTGAAATTCGAACCTTGGCATACAATATCAGATTTCCATTGGATCTGATTAAAGTGACTCAAGGAGCACCTCTTTTTTCTGCGGAGGAAAGTGCACATGTAATTGCCCAAGCTGAGGAAGAGGGGGTGGATAAAAATGAATACAAAAGTGGAAAATACAAACTCGGAGGTGATATCAACGTAATTGAATTGCCTTGTCTTCCTTCCAAGGACAAACCAATGTTTTCTAAACTGATGTTCTTATCGCTTCAATTCGTTTTCAAAACATTTTCGCAGGAGATTGGCTAGTAAACCTACCCAAAACTCGTGATTGGTTTAGTACCAAACTTGAAATTGTATTATTTCCTCTTTTGCATCACCTTTTCCCCGAGATTATTCACTCTCCATCTGTCTTAAGGGCACATTCTGTGAGTCTTCTTAAATACAACTCAACCCATCCACGAACTGATGTCCACATTGACAATGGAATCTTCGCGTTGACATTAGCCATGACTCCACAATCAGAATACGTTGGAGGTGGGACATTTTATGAACACATGGGCATTGACAATATTTTACCAATGGATGTTGGGCATGGTACGTTTAGACCTGGATCAGTTCGCCATGGAGGACATCGTGTTACTTCGGGGACAAGGTACGTTTTGGGCGCATTCTTGCTTTTGGAAGACCATGTAGAGCACGTGAGACGACTAAAAAACAGAGGAGCCGAGCTGCGAACAAATGGAGACCTGAAAGGTGCCGTAGATCATTTCGAGTGGGCATTGGCGCTAAATCCAAGCTGCACCACTTGTTTGAAGGATTGGGCAGAAGTTTTGTTGTCTCAGAAAGATTTTTTCGAAGCCGAGAAAAAAATTCGCAGTGCTTTAGATTTGTTGGAGGGCCAGGATTCAGACGCTCTGTTCACATTGGGGCTCATACTGTCAGAGCAGGGGAAGGACGCAGAAAGCATTTCTGTCTATAAACAGAGTCTTGCACTGAATGCGGAAGACGCACAGCTATGCTACAATCTTGGGATCAAGCTTAGGGAACAGGGAGACACTAAAGGGGAGCTTGCGATGTATGCAAAAGCGACAGAGATTGATCCCCAAATGGGCGGAGCATGGATCAACATGGGGACAACTCTAGCCGAGGCAGGGAATCTGGAAGATGCAGAAGTTATGTTCATGAAAGCAATTGCATGCGGGGACGATGTTAAGACCAAGGGTATGATGAACCTGGCGCTTTTACTGCAAAAGAAGGCGAATACTTTGGCCTCAAGCGGTGACTTAAATGCGGCAAAGCACGCTATATTTGAAGCTTCCAAATTGTTAGACGAAGCAAAGCCTTTGCTTGACGCAAACATAGCATTGGGCGGTGGCAACTCAGAGGATGCCATGTATGCTGCACAATTTCGACCCTTAAGAGTCCAGTGCCATAGATTTGCAGGTCAAATTCTTGCAGGAATGGGTGACCTTGTCGGTTGTGAAGCAGAATTCCGAACAGCGAGTGAGAAATTTAGCGAGATACCGGGTGTTTGGGAAGCTCTTGCTCGAGTTTTAGAATTGCAAGGAAAGACAGGGGAAGCCACCAAAGCAAGGGAACAGTTGGCAGCAATTCAGAATTCGCTGTAAATATGAGAATTTGCCGTGCGGGGAATACTATTGCATGCGGCAAAATAGCTGAAACTAGCATGATTCGATCAGAACAACGATATTAAGGTAAAATAATGAGACTCCTCAAATGTCCAACTATTCGCAACAATAAGTTGTCAAACCACACCGGAGAATATAGGTAATTGATTCATTCTAAGATCTGATGCAAATAATATTTACAGCTCGAGTGCTCTCTAATCATCATACAAGGAAGAATCTAAACCAAAGATACTTGTGAAGGATGGTTTTCCTGCTTGCAAATTTGCCCCCATCTAAAAAAGTTTTAGATCAAAAATATTGTGGAGAAGTAGAGTTACTCCTCAGGGTTTTATTGTTTGCTCAATTTTCGATAGCGCCATTTGCATATGCAACCTAACAAACTATTTCTACTCTCCCGTCAAGTCCGAGAAGAACAAAATCACATTCAATTTATCAAACTACCAATAAGTAACGTAATATTTACAAAAACTTCTCTCTGTATAATAATACCAGCATTCTACAGTGCACAATTCACTGGCGCTTGAACAGCTTTGGTTCTTTCACACTCATAAAATTATGCAGCACTGAACGTCCTGAGGATCGATTCCAACTTCTCATCACTTTTCTTCAGTGTATCTCCACCTATCGCCACTGGGCACACCATCTAAGAAGACTCAATCATCCACTTGATAATATCAGCAAAACTCACAACCCCTCTATAAGAAAGAAAAACGAGCGAAATAAATACGTGCATGAGATATTAAAAATAATTATAAGGTATTTGGGGTTTCAGATATAGAACACAAAAGAGTTCGATAACAACACTTACATTGGTTTCGTTTCTTCATCTACCACGAACACTCGGTGATATCCTGTCTTTGCAAGAAGGTGAATAACATGGCCAATTGTTGCATCTTCGTGGACGTGACAAGTTGGATATTTGTCATTTTTGATAACCTAACAAAAAAATTATGTATAATTTTTTTAACGCACCATGGTGAATAATCGAACGAAATGAATGAATGAACAAAAGAAATGAACAAATGCATTTGCAACAAATAAACTTACCTGACTCTGACGAACCTGGGCCAAATATGACAAAATATCAGTATCCATACCCGTTCTCCCTGCATCCATAACAGCATTTTTAATATCCCTAGCAGAAGTGTTGCCAATTAACTTCCCATCCTCATCCACAACTGCGATACCACTTAATCGCTGTCGATCCAATAGCTCAAATGCTTCCGCGGCACTGGCATCATCTTTGATTTTCACAATGTCCTTTTTGTAGTGAATGCCCGCGTCTTCCATTTTCTCGTTGAGGGAACCTGGGGAAACTTTGCTCGCAATGAAGGCAACAAGTCCTGACTGGGAAACAATGCCGGTGCAAACAACATTGCCAGACGAGGAATCCGTTATAGGAACTCGATGTTTGTGACGATCCGCCAACAGTTTGCAAATCTCCAAGAGAGAAGTCTCTTTCCCATGACAAGGCACCATGGGATTCCGCGCCGCGAGATACGATACCGTCACCGCCCCCGGAGCGGGCGGACGGGTGTCAATCTTAATATGCTGCAACGCCTTGGCCATGAGCTCGCTTTGCGTCTTGCGATGCGCGGCCATTTCATGGGGGAGACACGTGTCTGCCCCAATTTTGCGGTGCGATCCCCCCATGGCGAGGAATTCGCGATGTGCGGCAGTGACGCAGGAGAGAATGTCGCGGACGTCGAACATGCCCACGTAGGTTTTGGTGGAGGCGTCGTAGACGGGGGCGCCCATGATGTTGTTCTCCCAGAGGACTGTGGCGGCTTCCAGGGGAGTCATTTTGGAGTCGATCACGATTACGGCGGGGCGGTGGTTTCCATTTTCAGATTCGCCGGCCTTGCGGTTCTTTTCGTGGTCCTTTGCATTCTTTTCGGCGATAAATGCCATGACGTCCGCGCCAGTGTGGGATTGCACCACTTTCATTAGATTGGATGCGCTCAAGTTCTTCTTGTGAATCATTTTGACCGGTTATTACTGCTTAATTTGATTTGATTTGATTTGATTCGATTTGATTTGTTTTGATGTGATGTGATGGATGTGTTATTATTTTTAAATATTAGAGTATTTTTTATTTTATTATGAGGAATGATATCGATGAACCTTGACTTCGACAGGCAGGCTTTGATTCTGCTCTGATTATTAGGAGTATTGAGTATTGTATTTATTATTGTTTGTGTGTGATGTGTGTGTGTGCGTGTGTTGTGTGCGTGTAGTGTGTGTTGTATGATGTGTGCGTGTCTGTTCAGAGTTCTCATCGTATCGTATGTATGTATGTAGAGTATTTTTTATTTATTTCTTTCTCTCCGGCCCGTAAAGCGTAAACCAGGACGTACGATACACAGGAGTCAGTATTTATTTGGTACCATATTCATGATGTCACAACACATCATAATGTATCGTATGTAGTACCTTACGATAGTACTATGGTAGTACTTACTAATTAATATGGTATCAACCTTGAAAACTGCTCAGACGGGATTCGTGACTGGATAAAGATTATTTATTATTCCTGTACAATTATTAAAAACAGGGTAAGTACTGGCGCAAGCTGGACCGACGACACCTGCATTTGGTAGGTGTCAAGCCATTGAAGATTCTTTGTGGTACATTCCAAACGTAGATTGAAAGTATGTTAAAATATATTGATTCCTTTGGGAGTAATTCAAAGGTAAAGATATCTTCTGGTTTACAAAGATCTCGCAAGATTCCGGACCCGAACCCAAAGAAGATTTTTTTTGAAAGGTGCTGCGAAAGCGAAAGAAACACGTGCACGTCTCTTCTCTATCTTCGTGCAATTCGCATCCGATGGCATTGTATTTTCGCCTCAAATAATAATAACATTTTGCTCATAAAACAAATCTTTGTTGTACAACAAACAAAAACACAAATAATACTACATCAAAATGACTGTCAAACTCGGAATCAACGGATTCGGCCGCATCGGCCGTCTCGTGTGCCGCGCCGCCATGGAACACCCCGGTGATGTAATGCCCGTCGCCGTCAACGACCCCTTCCTCGACCTCGAATACGCCGCTTACATGTTCCAATACGATTCAGTACATGGCAAATATCCCGGTGTCGTTACTGCAGACAAAGAATCCAACAGTCTCGTCATTGACGACGGAAAGAGCAAGACCACCATCAAGTTCTTCTCCGAGAGGAACCCCTCCGAAATCCCTTGGGGATCGGTCGGCGCCACATACGTTTGTGAGTCTACCGGTGTCTTCACCACGACTGAGAAGGCCTCGGCCCATCTTGGTGGCGGTGCCAAGAAGGTCATCATCTCTGCTCCCTCGGCGGATGCTCCCATGTATGTGGTGGGTGTCAACCACAAGAACTACGACGGAAGCGCCGATGTTGTCTCCAACGCTTCCTGTACTACCAACTGCCTTGCTCCCATGGCCAAGGTTATCCATGAAAAATACGGTATTGCCGAGGGTCTCATGACCACTGTCCATGCCAGTACTGCCACACAATTGGTTGTTGACGGACCTTCAAGAGGAGGCAAGGACTGGCGCGGAGGACGGTGAGTAGTGTGTGCGCACCCTCTGTCTCTACGACGATTATTTCTGTTTGGACAAACTTCTTATTTCCGTTTACAAATTCATTCCAATTATCTTACAATGTTTTCACCGTCGTTTCTTTTTTCAGTGCCGCAATTGCCAACCTTATCCCATCCTCAACTGGTGCAGCAAAGGCTGTTGGAAAGGTGATTCCCGAGTTGAACGGAAAACTCACTGGTATGGCCGTCCGTTGCCCCACCCCCGATGTCTCCATGGTTGATCTTACTATCAAACTTGAAAAGGGATGCACTGGCGAGGAATTGCTCGCAACTTTGAAGGAAGCATCTGAAGGTGATATGAAGGGTGTCTTGGGATACACCGACCACCAGGTTGTTTCCACGGACTTTGTCCACGACAACCGCTCATCCATCATTGATGCCTCCGCATGCATTAGCCTTAACCCTACATTCCACAAGGTCATTTCTTGGTATGATAACGAATGGGGATACTCCAACCGTCTTGTCGACCTTGCTGTGCACATGAGCACTGTTGACAATTAAATGTTAGTTGTCGCCTCCTTTTTTGTAGTGTGATCCTATCAAGCATTGGTGTACTTTTAATGTTGTGATTGAGAAGTATGCGCGTTGTGTTAAAATAGTCTTAAATTAACAATTGCATACTATGCACATCTGAATATCTGCTCTATTTAATAGCATTTTTGATTCATTTTTACAATGAGATCAGGTGTGTGAGACTTTTCCAATAATAAATCAACTTCCTGGCACAAAACTTTTGACAAAATAATGTTTGCAAACAAAAGGACAATCTTGACCAAAGAAAAGTTTGGGCATTCGAGATAAATATTGCCAGAAATACCATGGCAATTTATGTTCATGATCTTCCATCATCCTGTCGAAAGATCAAAACCAACCATTCAGTAGGAATTATGAGCTAACAAAATAGATATGCACCAAATAACACCATGAAAGCAAATATTTATTTCCATAACAAGTAATATGAAATTATTCTATCCACACATTTACATCATACGCATTCCATTCCAGCAATCCACATCAGTATGCATACTATTTGCAAACACAATTATCGGTAGATGTAGTTGTTGTGAAAAATTCACACAACAGGATTTTGCTAACTTCATTCCTAACCAGGTTCAAGATGTGTCTTTAACTCCTCTCAAAACAGCACAATTTAGGTAATAACCCGCCATTGGTTTTCAGCTGCATAGCTCCACTACCATGTATATGCACTATACCATTCCTGTTTTATTATTATTATTATTATTATTGTTGTTGTTATTATTATTATTATTATTATTATTATTATTATTATTATTATTATTATTATTATTGTTATTGTTATTGTTATTGTTATTATCATTGTTATTATGATTGTTATTGTTATTATTAGTATCATTGTTATTATTAGTATCATTGTTATTATTAGTATCATTGTTATTATCATTGTTATTACCATTGTTATGATCATTGTTATTATCATCATCATCATTATCATCATCATCATCATCATCATCATCATCATCATCATCATCATTATCGTTATCATTATCGTTATCATTATCATTATCATTATCATTATCCTTATCATCATCATCATGATGATGATGATAAGGATAATGATAATGATAATGATAATGATAACGATAATGATAACGATAATGATGATGATGATGATGATGATGATGATGATGATGATGATGATAATGATGATGATGATAATAACAATGATCATAACAATGGTAATAACAATGATAATAACAATGATACTAATAATAACAATGATACTAATAATAACAATGATACTAATAATAACAATAACAATCATAATAACAATGATAATAACAATAACAATAACAATAACAATAATAATAATAATAATAATAATAATAATAATAATAATAATAATAATA
>JALLAR010000155.1:0-21239 GCA_036939335.1 Conticribra guillardii
GTCTTCAGATGTTACCTATTGCGTGGTGTTACTAATTGTGAATCTACAATTAGTAGCACTAGCTACGTAGGAATTGAATTTTGTCTCGTGCCAAAAATGTTACCAATTGCGTGTGTTACCTATTGGTGGTAACACTTACACTTACCATAGTCAAAAACATACTTAAAGCACAAAACATTATTATGTCGTCGTGACGAAATGAGGCAATCCGTTTAAATGAACTCCGCCACATCCCACCAGAACGAGACCCCAATGGATAGGGCATGGATAAATTCCTGGCATAGAATGTCTTTGTCGTCAATTGTTGTCGGTGCCCAGCAGGCAGAAGTGGTCTGAAGTTCTAATCCCTTTTGCATCGATCGCTACAACGCTCGGATCACTTGCTTTGCAATTTGCGACCGCAATATTATCATCCTCGCAGATCCTTGCAACAGTTAAATTTAGCAAAATGGATTCTACAGCAACAAATGCTAGAACTGGTCACCATAGAGGTGGAGGCGAAAAAGGAGTGACCGCCACCAACACCTCTGCATCACCATCCCAAAACAACAACAACAACAACAACAACAACAACAACAACATAATGTCACCGCCACCATCAACCTCATCATCTCCTCGCCTCGGCATACTTGGAATTGGACTCGTTATGGAAGAGGTCGGAAAAGGAGCTCGTTTGGTATTTCGATACCCCGCTGCTCCTCCCCCCTATTTCTTAGATCGCGGCGGCAGCAGTGGCGGAGGTCACTCAACAAATTCAAATACAAAAGATGTCAACAACAATGGTGGTAACACTCACATGTTACCCGGAAATGAAAGACGAGGCACAATCCACGGCACTCCCGTCAAAAGTACCAGAAAGAGTCATACCTCCGTATTCGCCGACACCACCGCCACGAACAGTGGTAACAACAATTCAAACGGCAATAGCGGAGCAACGTCATCGTCCTCCGGCAGCATCGACCTCTTCTTTGATCTACCCGCCCGTGTCATTTCGAAATTATTTCGTCCGAAACGCCCGTTATGCGGTCAGCCATTGACGTTGAATGTGAGCGGGACAACCTTTTGCTGTCGTGCGGAATTATTTGATTCGCATCCTCATGGGAATCCTTCCACTGTCATTGGTGGCGGAGGTGGAGAAGGATCATCGTCGTCGTCATCATCACAGAGCCATCCTTTGGTATTGTTCTCTGTCATTGTTGCCCTTGCACCACTGGCATCGCTTGAAACCACCGCAACGCCATCATCGTCATCCTCCTCCTCTCAACAACCTTTTCAATCTCATTATCATCCAACAACCATCCATGATTCTGCTGGAAATAATGGTCCATATTCCACCAGCAGAGCCGATTCTGCATTTACAACCGTTCGTCGCGTCCATCGCAACCTCGCCCGATTATGCCGTGTCTTGACACGAGAAGAGTTTCGATGCAGATACGTCTCTCTTCAATGTTCCATGCTGTTGCAAATTCGCAAAGAATACGAATCAAGGGTTGGTCCCGATGGAGAATTCAATACCAGTAGCAGTGGCGGCGCAGTTGGAAATAGTGGTAGCGGAGTCGGGAGCGTCGATGTCACGGGGTCGGGTGGAGGGAATGGCGGTGGTGGTGCAGTATCGGGTGGAGGAGGAGGAGGAGGTGGTGGAAGTGGAAGTGGATCAGATTCCAATAAAGATGGCAGCAGCAGCAATTCACGTCGAGTTTCCAGTGCCTCTGGCGGTACTTCGGGTGTGGTAGGAGCTGGTGCCGGTCCACCCCCAATGTCTCCCAAAGACAAGCGTGTGACTTCTTCGGGTAGTGCAAATAATAATACAACAGACTCAAAATCAAAGGTGGGCGGTGGTGCATCTCCCGACAATCACGACGATTCATCTCTTGGAGGGAAAATGTCCTGTAGTCAAAGACGAGAATACGTTCAAAATTTGATTGAAGTTTTACTCGCTGCGTCTTTGGAAAGCGTGGAGCATGATTTCAGTGGGGAAGAACGATTGGATTTTCGAAGGCACCATGGAAACCTTGCCCGAGAGCTAGCACATGTGTTTCATTCACTGTCAAAACATGATGATCCATCTTGTCCTTCCACAATTCCTGCATATTTATCACGGGTTTCTGGAAGAGAGGGAGTGGTGTACATCAACCGTCATATTGCCATTCCGCTAGAACCCGTGGGTGCAACCTCGATTCCATTGCCCAATTTCAACGCGCCCCTGTCAAAGTCGGATAAGTATGGATGCGTACGGCCCTACCATACGTTGCTCTTTCCGCATTCGTCTCCCTCAGAAATATTGAAAAATCTCTTGGATGAAACTGGAAGCTCTTCCATGAATAACGCCATTCATACATCTACTGTTGGTGCCAACATCATGAGCACTTCCTCCACTGCTGGATCCATCACGGACATGTCCACCTCATCTTCTCTGTCTCACACAATCCGCCGAATTTTAACACAGTTGCATCCTCGTAAATCACTTCAAGAGTTGGCGTGGGATGTGGCACTCCCCTTACCGCAAGTCATGGATGCGGCAACGTGGCTTGTGCAGTCAGGTGTGTGTGTTGCGATCATGCCGGTGTTACGAAAGAATCGATATGCTTGTGTTGAGGGTGTGGTGGGAAAGATGGGAAGGTTGGCATTGCCATTTTGGCAAACATTTGGGATGAGGAGCAAGCACTGCCGTTTCTATTTGGGTGGCACCAGTGCTAAAGGTGTGGGTGGACGTGCTGGGGCGCCTCATGTTTTTGTTATCGTGAGTGCTTTGACAACAATGAGTAGAAACAACACGAACGCACAGGGTGAAGGTTTACCGATAGTGACTGCTGCTTCTCCCACACTGGGTGATGCTATTGATTCTATCTGTGGTATTGACCAGTCTACCCAGGGTGATCGCAATTTTAATAGTATTGCACTTTCCACTCGACGAGCATCCGCCGGAAGCTTAGTAGGTGCAAGGGTAGGAGTTGCTAACCCAACCTCTTTGCGCAGCGTCGTTGGGAGTAGCACTGTAGGTGGGGTCCATCGCCGCATGGAATCTGGAACAAAAGATGCCTCGTCAAAGACAGCCCCAACATTAGATGTAGTATATTCCATGGCAGTATGGCTTTTGGCACAAAAGGTGATTACAGAAGTTAAGGATTATTTGTTAGCAGTGGGATCACTTTGCGATGAATCAGTGAGTGGTGAAAGTAAGAGCGATGGAAATGGATCTATTCTCGTGAGCCTCATGAGCGAGTATGGATACACCAACAGTGCTGCTAGCGTTGGCATTAATAAAGCGACAAAATCTGCTCATTCCAATGAAGAATTATTATTTCAAGAACTTTTGGAATCTGAATGCCTGGACGGAACCAAATCAATTGCAGCAGTTTGCTACCAATTTGGTTTAGACAGACTTCGAATGGATCGATTCAAATCATGGGGTCAGCGTAGGAAATTGTTGGAAATTATTTCGAGGACAGCGTGCCCTACAGACGATTGGGGGACACCTTGAGTTACAAAGCTGATTATGATTTGCTTTTCCAACCTTTTTCATATGTAAATAGTGTATCAACAATCAAATATCAGTATGCTAATGCTGTTTGCATTGTTAGTTTTCATTTCATACTCTTTAGACTATCACTAGGTTCTGGGGGAGGAGAAAAGTCTTTTTGAATTAGATGTGCCAGTTCACAACTCGGTGACTATTGCGTCACTAAGAATGTATCAAAAATTAAATACAATTATGCTAATGCTGTTGGCATTATGAGTTTTTTCCTTTCGTGATCTTCATTTGCAATGGAGTAAATCTATTTTGAACTAGCCATCAATTCAAATCTAGATGTACCATAACTATTGCTTCACTAAGTAACTTGTCTTCTTGTACAATCAGAGTGGATCATTTCTCAGCAATTGATACAAACATGTTCTGTTATGCAACAGGTATGCTTATTTTTATTGAATCCTCGCAACATGAATGCCAATATTATGCATTCAAACCTTCAAATCTTGTATATTATTTGGACACTTACAAACTGCGGGCACAAATAAATGTATGATATTAGGGCTTCTCGCCCTGCATCATTTAGCTCGTAGAAAAAAATGTGTTAAGCATAGAAATCGATCATATTAGGAAAATTTAATAAATGCAGCAACTTTCACGTGGGCTGGACTTGGTAATAATGACAATATGTCATTGAATTCAACAAATTACAATTGGCCTTCTTGGCTTTCACCAGGTCCTTCAATTTTTATTCAAAAATCATGAAGGAAGTTAGAATGATTCAAATTTAATTTGTGAAGGTTAGTTTCTATTTTCACCATCTCATATGATTCGCCTTCAAGTAGGTATGCAGATAGTAATGACCACAAAAGCAACCAAATTCCTTGTAAATAGTGTCCCTAGCACAGTGAGTCTAAAAAATATGTGTAGCAGCGCCGAGCCTCATCAGTGCAGAAGTGAGTAAACACTCTCAATCTATGCTTTGGCAACCCTGTATTGCGCTTTCCTAATCTCTTTCATCATCTGCTTATTATACTCCTCAAAGGTAATGTACCCACTGTGATCATGGTCAAAGCTATCCCACCTAGGAATGTCCTCAGGACGCAATCCAGGATAATTCACCAAATAATCTTTCACATATCTTTCAAACTCAGCCTTACTAATTTTCTGACTCCCATCCGTATCCGCCATGAAAAACGGCACCGTATCAATCTCCGCCGGCACCCCATTTTGCCTTGCGATATACGACGATTCCATCGCCTTTATGATCCGTGCACTCTCTTTATTGAAATCTTGCAGCGCACCCACTTGCTCTCGGTAGAGTTGCACAAACGCCGCGCGTTCTTGGGCATGCTTTTTCTTAAGTTTGGTAGCCGCTTTACCACTGTGGATTTTCCCGCCGAGGAACCAACCGAATGCCGATCCCGCTGCCATTTTGATTAGGTCGTTGCCGCCTGCCTGCTGTGCTCCTGCAGCGGACTTGTCGAAGTAGTCTCCCATGCTGTCGTCGTAAGATCCGTAGCCGCCTTGGTCGTTTGCGTAGCCTTGATTGTCCCAGTCTTGGTAGCTCCCATCGTCGCGGTAGTCTTGGGCGAGCGAGGCAGTTGTGCTCGCGAGTAGGATGATGGTGCGTAGCAGATTCATTATTGCTTTGAATTTATTATTAAGAGAACAGATATTGTTATTTTTTGGACGGCGACACCAACCTTCGCTTGTTAGTCTACTTTTTGGCTGGAGTTGTTGGAGGAGTGTGAGGTGAACACACAAGAGAGAAGCAAGTGAAAGTGGACGGCGGACCGCGAACATGGCGATTGCCTTGATTTGGTTGATTTTGATGTCTATGTTGTATCTTGCTTGTTATGTAAGTACGATCTTAGGTGCATCAATGTAGACATCACGTAGGACCTAATACAACCCAAGTGACGTATTACCCCGTCCACTCTGGATGCGATGCCTTTCAATCATCTTACACGCGGAACAGTGCAAACACGCGGACGCAACGCCGGACACTTGCGCCTGCCGGACATCGCACTGGACGCAAGCAACAAGCGAGCAATGACCAATGACGACGCGATGCAGATTCGGCAAAGAACAAATAAAAAAAAAATAATGCGAAGAAATTATTAATTCAACAGTGTAGTACCATACCAGACATAATATGCTGCTGAAATAATAATGTCACCAACGCCGACAAAACCCTCCTCTATCGAAGAATATGACAATCGCACCGTCCCTGCCTGGTTCTTGAGTTTTTCCGCGGCAATGGTGGTAAGAGTCATGAGTCATCCAGCCTTATTATGATTACTATATATTCGTATTCTGCAGTGCTGGTTACGACGCCATGATAATTTACTATACTTTTTTTTGCTCATTATCTACTTGTTTTTTCTATTATTTTGTGAAATTATTTCTAAGCCATTTTGCGCATTTTGCTACGGACACTCGAGAGGCGTTACAACACGCGTCGTGGAACGCGTAGTGAAAAGTCCGGTGGGAGTGTATGGATTATTGGCTCTTCCATTTGTCACTTTGGGGATGGAAAAGTCGATTTATGATACAGTACAGGCATGGCAGGGTATTGATCCAAATTTCAGGCCTGCAGATCGAGGGGGGTTTCCTAGTGGTGGAGCGAGTGAGTTATGTTGTCGTATTTGAAAACCTTCCTGTGGAAAAACTTCTGAATTATGTGAATCTTTAGTGGAGATTGGAATTCTTTCGTCTACTTTGTATCTCGAAATGGCTCATATTTCTCTCACTACTTGCCCTTTTCGCGATGAAAGCGCTTCCATCACTAAGTCTGATTCCCATTCAAAAGAATAGTAGGAGATCAACTCAATCTCAAAAATCCGAAAATTAAGTTGCATCTTTCGCCATGCAGGCATCACATGTGCTTCTTTAATTGCGACACGCACCATTTGACAAGAAATACATTGCAAGTCAATGAAACCACAATGAGGTGTGAACCTTCGGCAAAAGTCTCCTCGGCATTAGAAGCAACGAATGCTGTGACTTGTGTATGGTGTATGCAACATACTGTTATTTTGCATAGCTTTCTTAAATTACACGGTGGAATGGCGGTGGTTGGATGAATATGTAGTCTTGCAGAGAACTAAAATGAAAAAAATGGCGAAACAACCTTTATGAATGTATTGATTTCTTCATGCCAGATGCATTATCTACGAAAAAAATCTTGAAATTTAAAACTTGGATCCAATAATTATTATCATGGATGATCAAAGCTACTACCCCCGTCACCTTCACTTTATAATCGAATTTCAAATAAATTTCGAGCTAGGTGCAATTGAAATTGGTGCAATCAAATGGAATGAGCATTTGCAATGATGCTAGCCACTTCAAACCCCACAAAGGATGAGTCGAATTTTCGTTCTGAGATTCAACGTCAACTACGTAATGGTGGAGTGTTTGATGAGATTACGGCTAGCGTTCGTGCGCGCATCCTCCTTTCACTCAACAATATCCCCTCAGCTGCAGCTCATCCAGGAAGTAGTGTTCTAAACGACACGGCTTTTAGTAGGTCTACCGCTGATATTGAAGAAATGGCGATTCAATCTCTTGTGTATGATTATCTGGAACAAAGAAGGATGAAGCATACTCTATCAGTATTCTCGGCCGAGAGCGGAATAGAATGTCGCAAAAGATTACAGCATGGAACATACAGTATAGCTACGCCATCTTCTATTTCATCATCTCCGACAGTGCCGATTTCTGTAGACGATGCTATCAAAGCATTGAGGCTTGATGGATTTTTGAACGACTGGAGGATTGCGAAAGGAGAAGAAAGCACAAGCTTGTCTCCACCAAAAGCATCTCCCGATGAACCAAACACGGATTCCTTCAATGTAGCTTTACCATTTCTTTTAAGAACAATGGCTCGATGGCTCTCGTCAAAAACGAAGCAGAAAACAACACAATCATTTAGTAGAACATCCACGACCATCACGTACACAGACAAGTTGGTTCAAACAGAGGAATGGCGGGACAGTCAAGCTACCAATGAGAAAGAACACTCATTGAATAGCAGCAAATCAATAGAACAACGTCTCATTGGAATCAGGCGAGAATGCGAACAACAAATGAAACAAGAAATGCACGGAAAATTGCGTCTGTCCGCAAAAAAGCAAGCCGTTGAAGCAATGAAGAGACTCGAGCAAAAGCACAAGGACCAGATTGAATCATTGCATCGGCAGATTGAAACGGAAAGAACCGCAGCGCAGCGCCGAGAAGATGAAATGCTGGAAATTTTATCTCGAATGAAGATTGCAACACAGCAAGAAACAAAAGAGGCGGCTCGTAGGCTTGAGGTTTTAGCATTAGAGAAGCAAAAACTTGAAGGAGAGATGAAGATGTTGCAACAAAGGCGTCTCAAAGAGTGGACGGAGGAGCACGAAACTATCGTAACGTCGACGAAAGAGTTGAATGAGCAAAGACGTCAGTTGCGCAAGGAAATTAATGACTTTAGGGCCAAGGAAATTAAGTTTGCATCATTGGAACATGAAAGAAATTCGATATTATCCGAACTAGCATCTCTACAAGGTGAAAAGCACATCATGTTCAAAAATGAAGAAAATCTGCGCCAACACCTGTCACGTAAGCATCTCGAGGTTGCACAACTTAAACAAGATTTGCAAAAGTTTGAGCTAGAGCGTAGCACTATTCAGTCAGAGTTTTCGGAAATAATGGGAAGATACGAAGGAGCTCGATCGGATTTAGAAAAAACAAGTTCTGCCCTAGACGCGGCAAGAGACGAAGCAACTGGACTTAGAGATTTGCTGCGACAATCCCAATCAGCCCTGGAATCAATATCATTCGGCGAGGAGGACAATCCTCATCGCCAGGATCAAACAAGGAGAAGCGAAATGACGAAGTTGTCATATCTTGGCAGAGATTCGTGGACATCTATACCTTTGCCTTCTTCGGACGTCAAAACATCACCGCCAAAAATAACCCACGTCGAAAAAACACCAGCTCTTGACGAAAGGACACACAAGGCAGTCAATTCTCGACAAGAAGATCCTCCGTGTCATTGTGACCCGCCAGATAACATGACCGAGAGTGACTTGAGAAACGCAACATCGTCCCCAAAACAGCATGACCATACGGTGTGTGTATTTCACAATGGAATTAGACATCCAATGCAAAACCAGGCTACCAATATGAATTTGTCTAAAAGCCAAAATAAGTATCTTCATGTGGAAGATGATTTGTCACAGTTGACCCAACACAAACGTTTTGGCGGATTCAAGAACACACTAATTGACGTTGACTCCGAAGAGAACAATAGGAATGTTCCTGTTAGTGATGAAGGAGAACAGGGAGAAGAAAATCAACCAAACGAGGTGAACCAGAAGAAGAAAACTCTGCAAATATCTACCACATCATTGTCTTCTGTAGTATTGTATTCTGAACAGTACTCGGAGAGCTTTGAAACACATGGTTCTTCAATAAAAGAAAAACCGCGTAACGAGAATGATGATTCTATTGTTTCAAAAAGCGGGGT
Source organism: Conticribra guillardii (assembly GCA_036939335.1). NCBI lineage: Eukaryota > Bacillariophyta > Thalassiosirophyceae > Thalassiosirales > Thalassiosiraceae > Conticribra > Conticribra guillardii. Next base: position 8,988 of record JALLAR010000155.1, read on the forward strand.
AACATCTCCAAAACAGAACATATCAGATTCTCCATTATCTACGTATTCGAGTAGTGTTTATTCAATTGGTAGTTTCTGTTCTGCCGAGAAGCATGAACTAAACTCAAATTCCACTTCTCCGGAATGGTGACAACATATTCTTCCAAAATGAAATAGGGACGAAGACAATTTTCAAAATGTCATTTGCAAGACAAAAATGAACGTTATCATAATCCTGCACTTTGTGGTTGACCTATACACAGATAGAAACATTCCTCTTCCTTGGGGATGTTTTGGCGTTTGTAATTTTACTAGAGTTTAAAAGCAAAAGGATCAATTTCCATCTTTTCTCTTTATTCAACATTACTAATTTTAAACTTGAATGCCAGACATAATTTAGGATAGTGATTGCTCAACGCTCCAAACGTGGTGTTAATAATCTATCAGACAATACCTGGGGTGGTGAAACTATCATCTTCTACATACACCACTACACAAATAAAGTGTCAAATCAGAACAGAGTCATACTTACTATATTGGGCACTGCTTTCCTGCTACTGTCGAACATTGCAATATGTGATCCATCATTTTAATGATGGCAAGTAGTGGCATGTGCATAGTATTCTTTGCATTAGAGACTCCATTCTCAAAAAAGGAGAAGTGTGTTGTGCATGTAGCAGATGATAAAAAAGTCATTTGATCTACAAAGCAACATCATTGTCATGATTTTATACATTGCTCTTTAAACCAAAGTACCTGAAAATAATAGTAAGAGCACCTACCAGATGAGCCAAATGTGGGTAGGACAGAATGCACAGGCACAGGTAAGGACTTAGCTTCTTTCAGACAATGGCTGGGTTTGGATTCTCAAATTCACTAAGTTAGTCTTGCTACTGTATGTGGAAGTTTTCAAATGCAATTCATGAAAATTGTTCAATATGGCTCAAGGGTCAGTCCAGGTGCAAACTGCAAACTAATACAGTCATCATTTCTCAATTGCACGGTCAATCCACCATTGGTGCCAATATAATCATTATTTAATATATATATAAATGGATTGTGAAGTAATTTAAAACTGTGTGGATATATTGATTTCCCATCACATACTGAATATACCACTCAGACAGAAACTTCCCTAACCCTAACGATATCACCATACTAAAAATTAATAGCATTCTACCCTCATCACAAAAAAAAAACAATTGTCCAATCCACCTGGGCCAACAAAAAAGGAGTACACATATACACATATACATCGATACACCTATATGCAGATATGCAGATATGCAGATACACTGGAAGATCCCCGAAATCACATGTTTTGGGGGGAATGCACGCTTTTTAAGATTACGCTGGACTCTGGGCACGGCCGTGTCACACTTACGGCGTAAAATAGTTTTTAAATTAAAAAGGTAATGTATTCGATTGATCACAAATGATCACAAACTGTGGTCAATTGTGGTCAATTGTGATCAATTGAAACAACACAGGTTATCTTTAAATAATGTATGCGACAGCCGCAATAATTATCGTCATCAAAACTCTCATCAGCAACAATGATGTCTGGGGCATGCAACCTCCAAAGCAATTTCATCCACCATATCGCGCCGGGCTTCTCCTCATTGTTGGCAGCTCCCTGAGAAAATCTCAAAAGCTGCAAGCTCATCAGTGGCAGCTCTATCATCTCCCAAACATTGTGCACCCATTCCCGTCTGCGCTAATGGTGGCATATTATTTAGCACCACCAACTACCACTTTTGCCCAAATAATCAGGGCATCGATGTGCATTAACAATGGTTCGCGACCGCAACTTGGTGAAGATGCACACGCGGTGGTAGAATGCCCAAACAATCCTTGATAAATGATGACGATAGCATGGACTCTTCAGACACAACTACAACAACTTCTTTTGCCAATCAAAATCTTCCACCTCAGCAATTCCTGTCCCTGCCAAACAATTTGTTGGATAAGATTGAAATTTCTCTTTCAAAATTGGAGGATTGCAATGATGGGTTTTAGAAATTGAAAGGCATCCTCCAGTGTCTACTTCATCTAGGCAATTTGTTAAGAATGACAATGATGAATGATGAATCCAATGTTCAATGTCATCGTGGCAAACTCTCCATTCAAGTAAATGCATCTGATGATACGCATTGGGGAGGGGGGACATATTCATTGACCGTTAATCCAGATAATAGCAACATTACCCTGCAGAGTATGCTGAGTGGAAGTTATTCTTATGTCTATAATGTTTCTGGTGCAGAATGGGTTGGAAGTGAAGATGGGCATTCTCTGCTGGGAATGTTGATGAGAGATTGGATACGACAATGCCAAGGAGTCCCGGATTTCTAGGTGTTACTATGTTGTGTATGGCGTGATGGTTGGGATCTCCATATTCACCTTATGCATTGCCTTCCTGAATTTTTTGTGGTCTGTTCTGAATCATAGACAAAGAGGAACTTGTTGGTGGGATCTGGAATCGTAGGACAGGTTAAAATTATTCCTGCTTGTTTGGTAGATTAGTAATGTTTCTTTCTAGAGATTTAAACACACTTTTATTAAGACACAAGTCATACAATCCACATTGATTCTTCATCATAAATTATTCACTGAAATCAGAGTCATATTCTTTTATGAATGAAGGAGATAAGCTCATATTCTTCTCCCAAGTAGAAACCCTCCTCCTTGTAACATAACTCAAGTTTCGGCAAAGTAACACTCCTCGTGCACCCTTGAACATAGCTCTTACAGCCTGAATGGATCCCCGTCCTTTTGCTCCTCTTTAGACATGTAGAACATATCATAGATATCATCTTCATCCAATTCTTCATCAACAGTTGCATCATCAATCTCATCACGCCAGGAAGCAAATGCTTCACCACTTATATGACCCCAAAGAGAGATGGGTTTAATGAAACTGCTCTTAAAAACTTTTCCTTGTCAAACCCAATGCCATATACCTCTAACTTGGCAGTAATCTTCAAACTTAAAAGTTTTGCCTCAACTCTATCAAATCGCATGTCATTATCCTGATCGGACCTCACTACAATTGCAACCACATCTATTTTTGATCACGAAGAAGCGATTGCATATTACATTGAGCAAAATAATTGTGCGCACAAAACTTTTGCAAGAACAAGAACTGCCTTACCTTGTAATACCTTTTGTCAAATAACTCTTTAACTTCATCAAACTTGAGATGTAATTCAATCAAAGCAGGAGAAAGGGTTGAATAATTCAATGTTGTTTTATTCAGGGGATAATGTGCCCCTCATGAAACAAAACTGTAAACACTTCCCGCTGCCAAAGCTCTCTCCAGCACTGCCGCTGCCAAGTCCACCGACATAGCCAATGGCTCACTGGATTCTGCTACCACCAATAATGCAAACGCAATGCTCGCCCCACAGGTAGCCTTGCCTATACCAGCGCCTTATATCCACCCATCTCTATCACCACTGAGACCCGTCTCTCTTTCCTTTGAAACATCCTGGCTCTATCCCGTATCTATTTCATAATATATCTTCCATGACCAGCGCCATGATTTCTATATTTACATCCCAGCAAGCGCGTGACCATTTTTTAGAGTTGACCGGTCCAGATGTAACTGCTCCTGGTGACAGCGACGGCAGCAGCAGTGTTGACAGCAAGGTCGAGAATATTTATAATAGTTGCATTATAAATATGAATGTCCTTGTCGGTGATGTCCAAGAAAGAGAATGTGCTAATTATATTTAAAAAGGACTCATTCAATACTACAAACAACTCATGTCAACTCTATGACTATAGATACTCCCTAAAACACATTCGTCTGTTATGTTAAATGTTAATGATAGATTTTTCATATCACGCCATATGATAGTAGAGTGACAAAGTGTTGGAAAAGCTCTGACCCTTAACATTATTTTATCATCTCAGCATGATTTGCAATTATTATCAGAAGGTGACAGATCAAGCTAGATGTGCAGATATGCATTACCACAAACTATTGTACCCAAATTTATAAGCAGGACAAAAGTTGCACAACCTCCAACACAATTTGTTACCATTCGGATCTCAGTGGATGCATTCTTCGAATTTGCCAACCATGACCGCTGTTTGTGTACGATTGTTGCCTTTTTTATTTACATAGGTTTGCTCTAAATCGTATAATACCTCAAGCTGGGTTACCACCTGTAATGATTCTTTTTCCTCAGGAGTATCAGGGCGGTGAGGTATCAATGAATCATCTTCCTGGGGTGCATCTGGATGAACGTTGTCAATCAGTTCACTTTCGTGAGTAGATTTCTTTGCCAATTTAGTGCTTCTTTCGACCAATGGTGCCTCTATCTCTTTGATGTCTGCACTAAGAAGAGCCACCTGTGACGGGGATGGGGACATGGTAGTTGTCAAGATGTTAATAATTATGATAGTGGCGAAGAAAAATAGAGACTGCACTCACATTGGTTTGTGGTGTTGCTTTGTATCCCACTCCAATCTCATAGAGAAGCAATCTTATCCAAACAAAAACCATAATCTGTAGAAATGGGCATGATATCATTATTTGGTTAGTACTAAAAGTAGTAATATGTAAGACTGGTGTCATAATAGGAGAATTATTATGAGAAGGAGGGAAACGTGGGATTGGTACAATATGGTATGATATTATGATGTAGATACATCATGGAAATTTCATCCTCAATTCAACAATCGCGTACTCTTATAAGCGCAATGAGAGATACACTCATATTTGTTGACCACGCACAGTCAGCCAGCCAGCCAGCCAGTAAGTCAGCCAGCCAGACACAAATATTAATTGGTCCTGAGAAAAGAGTCTTGCAGTACTCATCTAACGCAATGAGTTCTGTAAGTTAGAGTTTTGGTTGCATAGCGCTCCGGGTCCCTCCCTGTTTGCTTGGGTTTGTTGGTGCCAAGAGAGATAGGGATGCAATGTGGTTTAATTAGATAACTGTAATGTTCACTGTGGCTGGGTATGGGCCTGCACTTTTTTTGGTGTTGTCTTTGATTGCAGAAGAAACGGATTTGAGAGAAGTGAGAAATTGCAAAGGTATTAGCATATCAACTTCAACTGTCAAAAAGAATCAACTGAGGTTGACATACCTAGTGTTAGTCTTTTGTTTTAGTCTTTGCCTTGTTTAATTTATGATATATCCTATTCCCCAGAACAACTCCCATGGGATTTATCTAAGTTCTCATAGATTATCTGTTGTCACCATCCGGTGTCAATAATCAGAGCACCAGAGAACTTTCAAGAGATCAGGAATGACCATGTCTGACAGTAGTCAGGCATGGATGATTCGCTCTTCCCTTCCACGCCTTAAAATATCTTGATCATTTAAGTCATAAGTGTCAAACATCAAGGTGTCAAGGAACATAAAGTACTGACAGCTGAATGGCCATGCATGCATTGTTGGAAATATGGCATTTCTCCATGGCCGATTGATGATTGATTACTGTCTCATGTAAATCAGATAATTATTAAATTATGAGCTATTTAATATGTACTGTAAAGTACCTCTTACTCGCAGCTGCATGCACTAGCATGCGGCTGCTGCAAGACCTCCGCGTGGAATCAAGTCCAAAATTCCATCTACTCCAACACACTCCTGTGGTCTGGGGTTGGCTGACTTAGCAAAAGTCTCGCCTCGATCCCAGGACATTTCAAAATCATGAATACTGGGGTCGATATTCATGATGGCTGCCCTCATTTCCCTAAACAAGGTGACTTGGAGTGGCTTCGTAAAGGGGTCAGCAAGCATTTGCGTTGCTGGACAATGTTTTATTGTCATCTCACCATTTTTTATCCTATCTTTTGCAAAGAAGTAGCACACATTCATGTGTTTGGTGCGCTTGCTACTCAATTCTTTCCCATTTACCAACAAGTAGCTAGAGCTAATGTTGTCTTGGAAAACCTCCGTCTCGTCTATATTGTACTAACCCCCGCCAATATGAAGTAATTGGTCCATATGATTTGCGTACTGGCATCGTCCACACCGACAATCTCCAATTCAGTTGAGGATTTTGCATTAATCCTCTGCTTCTTAGACATTGCTAAGTATGCACTTTTTCCTAAAGACATCATAGCTCCAGTGTGTCATTTACAATCAGGGTGGACTGTGAAGGCGTCTACCCACCAACTAATCATCCGCATATCACTGACTTCGAGCATCATCGGCATGTAAAGGGTCCCTCTCAGATATTTCAGCAAGCATTTAAGGTTGCCCCAGTCATCTTCATTGGGCTCCTTCACTCGGGTACATAGGAAAGCTACTGCAGTGGAGACGTCTCGTCTGTATCAGATTGTGGCAAACAACAGCTGCGCCACACAATGGTGTAACGCCCTCGCGCGTTCCTCTTCAATGATCTTTCTTTCACTGTCATCTTGCATTTGAACAAATGTGAGGCAGCAGGCATGGCAGCGCTGCCTGTTATAGCCTCTGGAACTACTCGATAGCCTTCTTGAGGAAAGGCACCATAGATATTTTTACTTTCCCTTTGTCAGAAAAGTCCAGGTTCATGCCTAGGTAATCGTGGACAGCTCCTCTGGACACCCTAACTTTGCCGTATATTGATTTGAACCAATCAATGATCTTTGTAACTTCTCGTGCCTCTACATGTGATATCTTAAGATCATCCACATGCCACGTAATTGTCATTTGCTTGCCGTTGATAGTGGCATTCGCAACGCACGGGTCGTATGGGATTACGCCCGTATGTAATGTACTTTCTGTACAATTCCGGCACTGTTTCCGCCATCAATTCTGCGATCCACAAGATGGCTGCTGGAATCGTCACTGGGTGCATATTCCAATTCTTCTTCATTTCCTTCAATTATAGCTGGCATCCGCTGCCCATCCACTGGCACGGTGTGGTCATATGCCAACTCGACGTCCGTGTGTGGGACTCATTCTGTCTGTGGCATGGCAGCATCTGCATCAATACACTCCTGCAATAAAGCTGTTGGAAAATATTCTGATTCGTCAATATGCAGAGGACCCATGTCCTTGTACTCATCACCCAACTCAACGATTTTGCCTCTATTTGTGGTGAACACAATGTTTTCAGGCATTTGTTGATGCGTCGCAATCTTTTCAACCCATGCTATTATTGAATCAGTTATGGGCAAAGCGGTGGCCTGTGGCCGTGTTATTTTCTTTTTAGTCTCCAGCACAAAGTATTTGTAGCTGCCCTGCAAGTTGCCGGTTGGACCAAGGCAGATTGCAGCGATCGTGCTCTCCTTATCCATGTTGGAGGGATTATTCTCTTGAAAAACTTGGCAATAACTTCCGAACAGTGTTTTACAATGCTTGGAAAAATCCAGGGTTGTACCAGTCATGATAGTTTGTGGACTGTACACTTGTGACACTCCCGACTTGGTTGGAAAAGCATTCAACCAGGTGACAACGAAGCAGACCATTTCGACGATAATTCTACCTGGAGTGCGTTTGTAGGGGAGTGTACTTTTCAATGCTTGGAAATGTTCTTTAATGATTACTACAATCATTATTCGCTTAACTATCTATTTAATTGTTGTTTGTTGTGGCAATGGATGGATTGGGCGACGGGCATCGGGCGAGGCATGCTGTGCGTGGTCAACCCCCAAGTAATAAAATTAACAAGGGGCGCGCAAAAAGAAACACTATAACAAAAAAACGCTAGGTGCGGTCAGTAAGTAAACCGCAGCTCGATGACACGTGATGACAAGACCAATTTTTGACGTAGGAATAGTGCAAAAAAATGCTTGATAAAACATTTGCTGCGGTTTATATACCGACCTATGGTAGATACGATGGTTTTGAGATAAGGGTCCATAATACACCCCCAATACACCCCCCCAGTGGAAAAGGGTTAATATTTAACTCTTTAAAAAATATCTTAATTACATATGTTTTGTAGGAGCTCTAAAATACTAAACATATCATCACTACTTTTCGATGCCTTTATTCGATGCCTTTCGTTGAGCATAAAATACTCGATCAACGCTCCAGTAGATACCTACCACTGTTCCCCCAACTTCCGTTAGATCACAACTCCCACCACTACACAACTCTCACAAATCCCTCTATGCCCACCGCAAATCATCATCAGACATCATCACATTGTGGATGTTACTGCTATAATATTGTTACTTTACAATGAAAGACCAACTTCGCCAGATTGTCGTCGACATTACCGATTTGGTGGATGAAGTTCGGACAATGACGATAGCGATGATGACATTGTCCGTGGCGAGTATGGCAATGCTCCTAATAATAGCGGAGGAGGGACAGGAGGAACCTTTGGTGGAATGAACATGCCGGGAAGCGATGCTCATGGAGGACGAAGCGTTCCAAGCAGCGGAGGAGGATTGTTCGGTCATAGTTCGAGTGGGGGGGCGATTTTGACGAGTGTGGTTCGCACCAAGGGCAGCAATGGTGGTGGTAAAGGAGGGAGGGGATGCGCCACTACGACTCATGACCGCTGAACGAGTCATCATCGCCTGCTCTCCCCTCAAACTCAACGAGGACATGTATAAAAGTATCACACCGGAAGAAAAAGGACGCTGGGAATCCAATGCACAGCAAGACAAGGTCCGATACGAGAACTCGTGGAAGAGCTTGATGAATTGGCAGGAGTCACTCGCAACGACACCAAATATGCTGCCTCCTTTGGCGATACCCACCATATTATATGCAAAGATGCTCAAGGTGATACCTCAATTGCCGCCTAATCTCCAACCTTCTGAAATGATGCACCAATCTCCCATTCGTCTCATGGTGTCTGGTTCGGCAGCACTTCCAAATGGTATATTTAATCACTGGAAGGTTTTAACTGGACACTGGACATACCATATTGGAAAGATAGTGAGTTGATTTGATTTGACTTGATTCGATTCGTTGGTGAATGTTACACGCTTCATTCATTCTATATTTACTACTATTATCAATTGACTCATTTTGGAATAGCCAATTTATTGAAAATCTACTCTCTGCAGCAGAATGTCAGAATTCGCTATGTGCCTTTCCAATCCATTGAGCCCAATAGAAAGCCGATTGCAAGGATACTTTGGAATGCCTCTTCCCAGTGTTGAAGTGAAAATTATCAATGAAAATACAAGTGAGGTAATACCTCCTACCAAAACAGCAACACCAGCCAGAAGTGGAGAATTCTGCGTTCGTGGACCAACCGTCTTTCTCGAATATTGGCGACAACCACATGCAACAGCAGAGGAATTTGATTTTTGTGGATTCTTCAAAACAGGAGATGCAGCTGAATATGAATATGATCCAATCAACAAATGATATCTTCTCTTAGGGCTAGTTTCAGCTGATAAAAAAATTGTGGAGGACACAAACTTTCTTCCATACAAATTGAAAGAGTTTGCAGATGTGGTGTAAAGACAGCATGACAAGTTATAAAATACCGTCCAAGATGATTGTGATGGAGGAGGATATACCCAAGGTGTGTTTGTTTCCATTTTGTTTTGTTGAGTCATTTTGAACCAATTTTCATCTCATTAAATTTTTGCTTCTGATTATCCGAAGAATGCAATAGGCAAAGTGAGCAAGAGGCAACTTGTACTCTTATTTGATGGAGAATAATGTAAAATAAAATTGTTTGGTTTTCAGATAGTACCCATATAATGACAATAACCGCCTGGTGTAAGAAGACCCTATTATGTGAAAAAACCACTTTCCAGCCCAGGATCATACACGGATGACGTCAATTCGCCAGGGTCAGACGAATAAAAAATATTTTTTGTTTTTTTTTCTGAACAATTTCGGACTAAATTTTGGCCACACAGACAGACTATTGTAATGTAAGCCGTGGTAAGATAAAACTATACCAATCCGTGATGTTTTATGACTGATCGTGGTATTGATTCTTACACTTGGTCGATTCACAGGACAGTGAAAACTGATCTCAGATTATGGCGGCTCGTGAACGAATTATGTACAGAGTCCAATCACAAGTAACGTGAAAACATATATTCTATATTTCAAAGGTAGCGCCCAAAACAGTAAGTCAAAACTTAGGACGGTGGACATTGGCGGGCAAATCATATCGAAGCATGCAGTTTGGTCGTTAGCAAATAAGACAATGGTCATTTTCATGTAGCGTCCATATTCGAAGGTCATCATTTTCCTCATTGCAGCATCGACTGCGGTCCTGTTTGGTCTGCCACCCCATTGTTCGTTCTGCAGGCCTGATTTCTCCCCGATCTACATGAGCTTCTGTGCAAAGAAGGTCTTCAGCGCAGTGTTACCGTCCGCTTCAACCAGTCCTTTGATGCATAGTCGGTATATGTGACAGAGCCCAGGATCTACGCTTTTGGTCCAGCATGTGTTGGTGAATCCAAACTGGAAGGGCAAGGACATCATTATGCATACCCTCTCAGCAAACTCATCTCGTTTTGCAATGCACTTCCAGATGGAAGAGTGAAGACCAGAAGGGGAGGAAGATGTGATTGGAAGTCGGCTGAGTGATTTCCTTCGTGATTTGTGGAAGGTCGATTTCTTGGGTGGACTTTTTTATGACCTTGACCCACGCTTGAACTGTTGCTTGCTTCGTCCGTGCATGCATTCATGTCAATGACTCCTTTGTAAAGATCATCAACAATGTCTTATGTTTCATTGCCTGGTATGAGGCCCTGAAGGCTATCATTATGGATTAGCCCTTCTTCGAGGGAGACTTACTGGAGATGCCGCCTGTTCCTGTTGTTGAGTAGTCGTTCAATAGTAAAGGGGTCGGTGACCACGCGCCATACGTTCGTGGCGGGGAGGACGGTGACTAGTCTTAGCCACTCGCCATCTTGCACGACATGGGCTTGTGTTGCATCAGATGGGATGGCTTTGAGGTGATGGTGGTAGAAGAACTGTGTTGGGGTCGTTGGAATGAGTCAAGGTTGGCATGTGTATGGGGCGTACGAATCGAAAACCCCGCTATCATATCTATATACACCTAAATATTGGCACTTCTAATGAGTCTAATCCCTGTCTGGACCCATTCATTGCCTGTGTCTGTGTATGCATCGTGATTCTGCATTGCGTGCCATGTTGTTCATTTTGGCCTTCCAGGCAGCTGCTCCTGCCGCTTTCGCAATGTTTGTGCATTCGTTTCAAGCCATTCCACGTGTTTCACGATGACGTGTTTTTGGATCTCCAATAACGCTCGTCGGGCTGTCCTCACCCTCCTTCTTATTGTCACTGTTGTGAGTGGGTTGACAATATTGTGGACGTCAATGTTGAGGAGTTCGGTCTGCTTTATCGTCGTCGTGGGAATTTGCCTACCGCGTCGATTTGCGGATAAGATTGCGTTCGAAAAATGTAGGGTCATTCCTTGAGTAGTTAACTTTGGCGAGCGCTGGTACCAAAATTTTTTGTTGTGACTTTCCTTGCAACATTCAGGAGGCATTGTTGTATTTCTTTGTGAACCTGGTGTAACGTGAGGATGAGAGCATAGGTAGCCACTTTCATGTGCATAAATTGGCTGAGTTTGATGGCGCACTCCTTGAATGGTTTAGCCCTTGCTATGTCGTGGAAGAGTTCACACTATCTTGCACACTTGTATGCTTACTCGAGTGTGAATTCGCAACTGGGACTCATAACCAGTTGGTTTATCAGTCGTCTCAAGAGCTTTGTATCGTCACAGTCCATGCACAGCATGAGATGGTCTGAGAGACCACGTTCATGTAATTCGAGCGGTCCAATCTGTCATATAGCTGGTACTATTGTGCTGTCAACAAGGATGTATTCAATATGTGTCATACCGGGTGAATATGTTGTTGGTGTTATTGCGGATTGGTGGAATTTCTCGTGTAGTGGGTCGTGTAAGTGCGATTCATGCATGAAGTTGGGGAGTTTGTTCCTGTTGTTGTTGTTGGTCCCATCTTCGTTTGCATCTAGTATAACAATTCCGCCGAACCCATCATCGCGTTTGCTGAGGATCAATTTTTGTATGTCTGATAGCACTCGTGATCTGGGGTCCATTGTTTTATCACTGGCGGTAATCATGGCATCAATTTGTTGGGCGTAGGCAGTTTTCATTCCAACTTTGGTGCCCTTCTTTTGGCACACTATGTATGCCGTGAGATGGGTTTCCATCCTGAGTGGACAGTACTTCTACGTGGAGGTCTAAAAACATCTGTCCATTGTTCTTGCTAGTTAAATTTGCGAGCTTGCGAGATTTTTTTTGCCCCAAGTTATAAAATATAAAATATAACCTACAACTTACTCTCTCTAAAAAGGTGTTGTCCGACTAGTCCATATGTTTGGATTGAGGGACATCTTTTTAGTG